>MVGT01002662.1:2527-22760 GCA_002174775.1 Macleaya cordata
TAACCGGTTTGTCAATTGACCAAGGGTTTACAATTGATCAGAGTTGACTCGTACGACTTAGACCGAGTCAGATTAGTCAGGCGACTCTATCCGAGTTAGACTAGTCAGGCGACTCAACCTAAGTCAGACTAGTCAAGCAACTCAAATCGATCCGAACCAGACCGACCCAGACCCTGAAAAACTATTTTTTAGCTTTTGACTCCGGCTTATTAGACTAGAGTCGGTACTTGACCTTACCGGTCCATTCTATATAAGTGTACAATCTGTTTTTGACAGATATTGAAGAAAAAGAGTTTTTCTTCAGAGTTTTATTTTTAAAAAGTGTTTTAAAAGGTTTATTTTGCTGAAATGGATAATCCAAGTACCCAATTAATCCCTAGATGTGATGAATTGTATACAAGCTCTATGTGATAGAATTTTGTGTTTACCAATCTATTGATCAATCAATTAAATAATCGAGAACTTCTTATACGATATACATGTGATGTATATGGACTTAGTTGATACATGTGATGTATGCAACACTTTAATGCTCTGAATTATATACATGAGATGTATAATTACATACAATAGATATATGCATTAAATGTATAGTTTGTATGTATTAGTTTTTAGAAATATGTGTTGAATTATTAACATTAGATGTTTATTAATGTGTAATTTTATATTGTACATTATATGTATAGAAATATAATAGACTTTACACAAATGCACATTTTTTCTAAAACTCTAAAATATATCCCTCATTTTAATTAATTAAGTGGGAGAGGGATTATGTTCATGGAAACACAATCCCACGACCCTCCACCATCGGTCCAAGAATAAGGCTAGGGGTCTAATGCCCATAGGAATAGTACATCCTAGCAGCTTATTGGCTTGGATTGCTTTAATAAGCACGGTATTCGGACTAGAGTGTAGAAAGAGATCTCCCATAGGAGACTGTTTCTATATCTTCTAGCATTCTGAACTGAGATGGTGGACCACACTTAACTAAATGATGAATAAAGAACGCTTCCCATAGGAACGAGGATTTGTCATTAATTTAGGGGTCAGAACAAAATCGGATGTCAAAACAACTTTGACATGAGATGTCAGGATAGGTTCTTTTGATGAAATGGGATTTCAACTGTTTTGGTATACATACAGATATCCCATAGGATTGATGTCTGTATACACAATCAGTTATCCGATATTTATAGTAATTAGAGGGAACTACTATAAATTAAAATTTTTTCAAACTCATGTTGTTTTAGTATTTCATGCTTAGTAGTTCAATAGTTCTCACTTGTAACACATTTTAAATGTAAACCAATAAATTTGACATAAATCATGTGGACTAGATGCGAATTAGATAACTGTCATTAAATGCAGTAAAGTACTTTATGTACTTTAGACTGTGTATCCAGGATTTACGGAATCCTATTATTACCAGGAACTGATTGGAAAAATGTCATAAGTAGGTGAAAAGTTGATGTCTAAGTGTTATAACACTAACATCGGTACTTTACATTTACTAGTGACATTATAGGAAAGGTTGGGGATCAGAATCGTTCTGTTTGACAGATAACGAAAAGTTATATGAACACTATGAGGTGTAGGAACATCAATTAGTCAGCATATACCTGATATGCTGGGACATTGTAGTTCCTTAGAGCCTAACTAGATTTGTTTTCCGAGTAGATTCCTCTACACACTTTTCATGAAAAAGTGGAAAACATTCAAGTTGTATTCCGGTGATCATAAAACTAGATAATCATCTTTGTGTATGTCTTTATGACATGAAACCAAAGAAGAAGTACCCAGTAATTCCTAAGGTTGATCCTATCGAGATGGTAAGTATAGGAAAAGTAATATGATGCCAAATAGAAAGTGTTTCTAAATACGGCAAAATAGGATACTCGTCAATTAGGAGTCTCAAGGATTATCATCGTGTACGGAATAAAATATGAAAACATGATTGACTGTATTATATCTTTTCAAGAATAGGTATACAGTCCATCTGTTCTCATTAAGTTTTATTAAGAATGCATTAGATGACATTCATATTTGTACATTGATAATAATCCTTAGCTTTTCTCATTACACTTGGATGAATTATTTTTCTTGGAATTCGTTGAATAAATTGTTTCTTCAGTTATTTCAAGTTATCGCTAAAATCTATAAACTTAGTCACTTTAATCTGAATACGATTCAGAGTTTAGTGATTAAGAGTTCCTTTGAAAGGAAGGTAGAAGGTTTTAGTGATTGACTTGTTTAGGTACTCATTGTTGTATGTGGAACCATAAAAAATTAAGAGGTAAGTTTCGTCATTCGATATGATCGTAAATGGCAAACACCCTTTTGACTTATATGGTACATACTAAGTTGAGAACCAATTTATTACACTTGGATTCTTCCAGTAGAATGGTGTAATAAGTGAAGATACAGAATCTGCACTGGATACGATGAAATCTATGGTGGATTATAATTCATTACTTTCTTCTGACATATACCTTGGGTAACAGTTAGTAGCCTTCCGTTTTTAACTTATGAATCGTCAGGTTCTTCGACAAGAAAATTGTAATTTGGGCCCAAGCCCATATGAACAATTTATCCTGTCTTAGAATGGATGACAAATCAGAGTCAAGAGCAGAAGCGTATCTGTTTATAGGTATGCAAAAGGAGTTTGTGTTTACAGAGAAAAGTTACATTCTTAAGAATACTGCATAAGTTGACACCAGGATATAAAGCTGAGACACAAGAATTACGTTATTCAATTTTAGAATACATAGGGACTTTATCGTAGTGGGAGGGTTTCACAAGAACCCAATTGATCTTATTCTTGGAGGATGAGAATTCAGTCCCTGAAACTATGAAAATGCTAATTTATTTCGAGACAATGGTTAACTGTTGTGATAAGAGAAGAATCTTTGGATTCTA
The DNA here is from genome assembly GCA_002174775.1 of Macleaya cordata. Lineage (NCBI taxonomy): Eukaryota > Viridiplantae > Streptophyta > Magnoliopsida > Ranunculales > Papaveraceae > Macleaya > Macleaya cordata. The sequence continues at coordinate 5,447 of MVGT01002662.1, forward strand.
ATCGAGTCTGGGATCTTGTAAAACTTTCATCTAATATTAAAACTATTGGATGAAGAGTTTACAAGGAATAAGAAATTCTGATTGACCGTTAAAGAGACTTGCTGTGACCACATCATTGGCAGTCTTGATTAAATTAACAGAATTTTCTTAGATCGCAAATAATGTTGATATTATCCTCCCAAGAGGCATATTGACATTGGCATTTGCAATCAAGCCAGATAAAGTTCATTACAGTAGGCCATGAGTACTTTGTACATTTATTACAGAAGTAGATGTCTCGAAGTTGATGCATCCGATTTAATTAGAAAATCAAGTTAGTTGATTTTAATTAAATATGGATGGGCTATGTATAAGATGTGGATAGTAAGTAATAGTGTTTCCATAGCTATATAGTAATGACATAATGATCATTTATAATGATACCTGAAATGTTATTAAGGTTTGGTTATCTAATGGACGTTAATGTAAAAGAACTTTTTGAGAAATTCTTTCATTCTAGTGATCAAGCCTTGCTAGATCAGCTAACTAGAGTATTAGTCTATCTCAAAACTGTAAGGGTCAATAATATACCGATTTTGTTTGGAATGCACTGTTCCATAGAAAATGTTTCTGTGGTATTACTCTTTTGGAATCTTTGTCATATAGACATTGATAAAGGAAGTAAATTGAAAGGCAGTTCCCTATGCTTATGTAATAGGAAGCCTCTCACATAAAGTGCAAGTGACAAAAATCAGATATTTGTCTTACAGGTGGGCTTAGTCAGCTAACATTTGTCGAGTTTTGGTACTGAGATTTATAGAGCTGTAAAGCATGACTTAGATAATCTCAGTTGGATTCGGAGTTACAAAATAGTCCAAATGTTAGTGTTATAATTGGTTGCATTAATTCTGACCTTGTGTCAGATTCAGATCTGGAAATTCTATTTCTAGATATCTTGGTGGATATCATCGAGTGGGAGAGTGTCTACCACGGATGCCAAAGACTTTGTTTAGGCGAGATGGTTAGCCAAGGTTGTATTTGTAAGAAACTTAGTAGAACCTCTACTCTAAAGCTCTGCTTGGTAGTTTTGATTCTCATGCTGATGAGAATACTTACAGATGAAGGTTTCATGCTGATGAAACAAGTGTCACATACGAATCTTATTCTCAGAAGATAAGTAGCTATTGTGACATTAAATTCTTTTAGTGCAAGTGGGAGATTGTTGGGGTTTATGCCCTAAAACAATTTAAATTGATAACATTGATAAATTATATTTATTAATAAGCATGATACTATATTATTACTTTATTCATATGATGGATTAAGTGTTGTTCACAAGATGATGTTGTAAGTAAATTATTTGTATGAAGTGTTCATACATGGAGAGATGTAATTTACTGGTTCCTTATATTCTTGTATAGTTCATAGTCAGTGATGAATCTGAACAATTCATCTGATAAGACTATAATACACTAGACTTCTATATTATAGGGTGATGTATCTCCATCACTAGAGTGGCGACTCTAAGTCAGTGTGTTGGTGTATTAAGAATACACTGAACAGGTCAGACAGAATACTTTTTATGTTATTGTCAGCACATAAAAAGATTCTGTAAAACTTGCTAATTGCAAATGTCCTAAATCCTGAGAGCATAGTATACCTTACAAGTTGGTTTCTACTCACTTTGATCTACCAAACAGTGAGGTCAGACAACGCAAACGTGATCCAATATTCTGGGTAGGTTGGGTGATCGAAATCACTTAGTGGGATTACTTTGTGTCAATAAGGAATCCACACCGAAATGATATTCCCTTAAGAGCCTAATCAAAAGTATTAATTATTCTAGACTGCGCAGTGATCCTATAAAATGTTTATTGGATTATTAGAATAATTATAATGGTATGATATGGCAGGCAAGGACTAAGATGTAATTACTCGAAAGGTGCTGACATTAATAGTTAATGTTACCTTGGTGTATATTACGAATATCAGTTAAGTGGAGGGACTATTTGCTGGTATAACGAGTGAAGGGCTTCTGAATAATATTCATTTACTTGAGAGTATTCAGTTGCAGTTATTTAGTGGACTTAACTGCAATTAGATTTATTATTTGAGAATTATATGAGATATATGGACCTCAAAGTAATAAATCAAAAGCTTAAGTAACTGGGGCCCATATGGACCTAACTTGGAGCTAAAGATATGGAAAGAGAGTCTTTCTCTATAAATAGAGATATGGTTCATAAGATAGCCCACCCTAATTTGGGTATCTAAAACTCTTTCCCAATTTAGAATTCAAGTTATGAGCTTTATGGTTTTAGAAACCTAAAATTCGTAATATATTACAGTCAGAATTTAAAATCGAATTTTGAGGCTCTTCGGGGCAGAATTAGAGATTTTCTATTTCACGCAAAGTTGTAGAAAATTCGATTTCCTACAAAAAGCATATATCATCTAGGCGAATCGGATCAACCATTAGAGAGTTATGGCAAAAATACAGTTGCTGTATCTTTTCGAGTTTTCGACGACTGATCCAGAACGTGGGAGGAAGATGTGGGATTATATGCAAGCATTTAAACGGTATGTATCTGATCTTCAAGTTATTGTTTTAATTCATGCATCCTCATGTGATCCTATGACGGGAAAATAATTATTTGTTTCCGCTGCATAATTTAATTTAGACCCTATTTTCCCCAACAATAACCTGTATATATATGGTTGTAAGCCGATCAGGACTCATATTTAATTGAGCATCTTCCCCTTGTTTGTGTCCAATTGTTTTTGAGAATTGGCGCGTCGTATCTGTGTCCCTGCTTTTTAAAATGTAACTTTGGTGCGCCTTAATAGCAAGAGAATGGGCCAACCACATAATCTACATATCCTCCAACTCGTTCCAGAAATCAGGGCCGCCCACACCAAAGAATACCATTTCGAATCGTCACCTTCATTGGGAGCAAACTCCCTGCTTATGTTACTTCTACCCCAAGTCTGACGGATTCCTTTCTCCGACCATCTCATTTTCTTGGTTTTCTGCAGAGTTACAATATCCAAATTCCACTTCAAAAAATATTTCACGTTACTACGCTTAGCACCATCACATTCCATGATTTTTTTTTTTAATCTTCATATGATAGCAAAGACATCGTCACCTTAAACCTAAACCAACCACCAACAATTGAAGATCCTCCTACTCCAACTCTATAGTGAGGGGTGTTTGGCAACCATAAGTCAATGTGCTTATGCTTCTTATAAAAATACTTCTATTTTTTAGAGCATATTGTCTTTACCCCCCCAATTCTTAATTCATAAATCACTTTACCCCCTCACAGTTAAAGTTTCTGTCATTTGACCATCCATTTAGTCAATTTCTAGTCACGTGCAGTACATGTGATGTAAAAAAGACTAAAATGCCCTCCCTTCTAACTAACCCAACCCAACTCTTAGACTTGGGTTAAAGACATGTGGCATTATTCGGAATCCAGTCAGATGGACGATAGAGATTAAAACACATAAATGGGTTGGTTTAGTGTTGGTATCAAACCCTATGTTGCACTTAAAGAAGAAAAAACCATGGATTTCTTGTTCCTGTTTGTCTTCTGAAAATTGGGGGGTAAGTGATTTAACAAATTAACTAGTGGGGGGTTAGTGAAAACTGAAATTTAATATGATGAAGCTTGAACTATGAGGCTGAAATTTCTAAATAGAATGGTCTTTTATTATTCATATACTTCTTCTTCAACACCCTACTAACACCACCGACCAAAAAAAACCTATTTGGATCTTTTGCATCCACCGCAATGAAGATGATGAAGATGAGTTAATTAGTAGTACTGATGAAGCAAAGGAGAATATGGTAGGTAGAACACCTCTAACTGTGAGCAATCAAATTCGTGAAGGTTCGAATCAATTTCTCCTAAATTGATGGAGGAATTAAAATTCGAATATTGATTTATAAAGTTGAAATCCCTAGTAACAAGAAGTGAAGAATTGAAGGGATCAGATTATGGTGAAAATTGAGAGGGATTAGGGTTTAAAGGTTCGAGTAAAGGACTAAATTGGAGGAGATTTTTAGAATCATCTTTCAAACCTAAATCCCATATCATGGAATCCCAATCTTTTGATGATGCAAGCAATATAGAAGGATGAGGATAATGTAAATTTGTGTGGTTATCCCAGTGAAGAGGAGATTCATTGGAGACTATATAGACAGCCGTAAAATCAGGAGCAAACTCTGACCCACCGGCGAAAGGGCTGAGACTGCCACGGAGGTCGAGTACAGAGGTGGGTTCGTAATAATAGTGTTGCTGGTCAGTAATGGTATTATTGGTGTTAGGGTGGGTTAAGGCTGTATTATAAGGCGATTTTGAGTGAAAATTTTGGTTGTTTTGAGTTGTAGTGAAGGGATATTTCATGGCAATTAGAGTGGTTTAACAGTTGATTTTAGAGAGAGAAAAAGAGAGAGAAAAGAAGTTTTTTTGTTATTAAACAGTTGGGTTGATGAAAAATAAACTTTAACTGAGTTAATCTGGGCCATCAATCTGTCGCAGCGTTAGGATGATGCCACGTGTGACTTTAACCCAAGTATATGAGTTGGGTTAGGTTAGTTAGAAGGGAGGGCACTTTAGTCTCTTTTTGCATCACATGTACTGCACGTGACTAGAAATTAACCAAATAGATCGTCAAATGACAGAAACTTTAACTGTGGGGGGGTAAGTGATTTTCTGAAAGAAGTGGGGGAGGGGGGTAAAGATAATATGCTATATTTTTTATTAGTACAAAATTAAGAGAAGTTTGTATGGTAAAATTAAGGGGAAGAATCATAAACCAACATCCAAAGTACTCTTTTTGTCACAAAAATGAAAACTTTTTTGATTACTTTTAACATAAAATAAGATGATGGAACTTAACATGCAGCCGGGGCTTTGAAGACCAAAATTAATCCATGGCAGAAGTGCCATACTACACTGATTGTGCCGCCCTACATATTTTTCTATGAAACTTGAACTCCCTCAATCCCTTAAACTCCTACCTCAAACAACCTAAATAAGGGTTTACTATGACACTTGCCCTAATACTACTTTTGAGAGGGACAAGTGGTGGTTCTAACTTATGTGGCAGTGAAACCTACCCTGCCACATAAGCATCGTGCATCAGTTTTGTAAAACTGTTAGTCCAAAAATTTTAATGGAAAAATCAAATCTTGGAATCTTATCTAAGGGAACCCCATGGACTTGTGTAACCATTGAATTGGCTCATCTGGCTGTCTCACGTGAGAAGCTTTAAAATGGGTTGGCCAGAACATTTTTCCAAAATTGGACAACAGCCATTTTGTAGGTGGGACCCAACCGTTTAATGAAAGGCACGCGTGGCCCACTTAGTTATTAGATGTCAGAGGGACCCATTATATCCTTAAGAATCCAAACACTTTTATAAAAGTGATTATGACTCCTGTTAAAAATTTAATTTTTGCTTACACATGTCATTATACCAACCAATTCATAACGTATCATTTTACAGGTCAAACCAACGTAGAAATACAGAATACGAGGCATGGTATTGGTTGGTGAGTTTTCCGAGTAAGATTTTGGAGTTAAAATTATCTTTTTGTCCCTCTTCATTAAAATTTCTTTGTAGTCTTATCAATTTTTTCATTATAAATTCACAAAGAGTTCATTTCATGAATATCAGATTTTCATTCAGCTAGGGTTAGGGATTTAGCTTTCTATCTTACCACCAAGTCCTGAAAAAATCATCCCTAACAGGTTTTCTATTGAGCCCTAAAGAAACATCTGGGGCTTTCTTGTTGATCAGATAACCTCCTCTTTATAACAGTACATTTTTTAGGAGAATCTATTGTTTCTTTCAAGCTAGATATCCCAACAAATCGCGAATAATAAGAGGTTTGAAATTCGTTTCCCTTTCTTTTTTGTTACTTTTTTTTTTCTTGCAAGAGTGGTTATTCATGGAAATTGATTCTACTGTAATCAACATAGGCTAAATATTTTTAACTGGGATCTTTATTTATTATCGGTGATGGTGATGTGATTGGTAACGATCAGGCTCTTAAAAGTATGTATCGATTTTTTCGTATAGAAGAATTAAAAAAAGTGGCTAAACGACAAATTTGAACTTTTTTCTAATCGTTCAAATTTGAAAATCAATCGTCGCTTAATTTGTAAGCACGTGGAAGACCACTTGTTAGAGTGGTTGGAAATATGGTTGTCCAAATTGTAGGTTCTGGTTTCGAGTCCTACAAGGGATTCATCTTTAATTTAAGTCTAATTCAAAAAAAAAATTGTAAGCAACATGGAGCATGTTGAACTACATGATTGTGTGATATGTACATTTATTAAATGCTTAACTAGTTTAATTAGGTCTTATAAGGTTAATATTTCATTGGACTTCATCTCTTTCTTCATCATCGTTATCAAATTCTTTATCATTTTTTTGAAGGGATTCTTCACCATTAGTTTCTTCTTCTTTCTTGTGTTTGTTTAATATTAACATTAATATCAATATTAAAATATAATACAATATATTTAATTTTGTTATATTTTTATGTAATTAAACATCAATTTTTCTTGTGTTTGCTTAATTAGTTACTAATTAATTCATCTCTGTGTATAATTTTTATTTTTCTATGTACATGATTTGGGATTTGGTGAATCTACTTTTCATTTATTTGTAATCTTTGAGTTCCTAAAACAATTTTTTTTTTTCTTGGTTGATTTATTTAGATGAAAAATGGATTCTTAGAATTTAGAAGCTATTTATTATTCTATGTAGCTTGTTTGTGTTTTTATGAATTTAATAACTTTTTCATGCAGGATCTGCTCCAGCTGCTTGAGCATATAAAACACTAGTAATATATAGCCAAGCATCTTCACTTCTCAACAACCAGTTTGTACTCTCTCTCTCTCTCTCTCTCTCTCTCTCTCTCTCTCTCTCTCTCTCTCTTATTCTCTCTATGAGATTGATTTTTTGAAGCTTTTCACAAAAAATAGCCTCAGGGAATCTATAGGTTGGATTCGAGCATTTTTACCCTTTCATTCCTATTATGTCCTACTTAAATGTGGTAATTTTATCATTTCCCTAGCTTTTTTTTCCACAAATCTCTCTTTCATGATACTCCTTCAAATTCTCTCTCCTATAAATACAAAATATTAAATGTACGCTGAGACATAATAAAAGTAAGGAGTAAATTAAAAAAAGTCATAAAAGTAAGGACTAAATTTATAAAAAATAATTAAAAACATAATGACTTTTTTTATAGTGATTTTTTTTTTTACATTTTCCATAATTAAAATACTAAGGGTCATAGAATACTTTAGTACACCGAGTTGTATGTAATCAAAGCCAGCGTTGAAAGTACTCAATATAATGAGTCAGCATAGCACGAAGGGTATAATCGTAACTTGTAAATTTTGAGGGTCTATATAAACCCCTCAACCTTCATTCAATAAAGCATCTCACTTCTATTTCTCTAAATCTTAAAGTTTTTTCTTTTAAGTGTGAACTTTTGTGTTCACAACTCGCACACCCACTCACCCATTTGTCTTCCCTTTCTTTCACATTTAAAATTATCCTTCTTTCTGCATAAAAGCTAGGTTTTACGTTGGGTTTATATACTAAAGCAGTGCACGCATTAGAAGTCAATTTTGTTAAATTTTAAAGAGATCAAATTTCTTTTTCAATGATTCAATCCCACTTTATCTCTACAATACCCTAGTTTTTCTTACACGCCATTTACACCACCTTTATGGCCTACACGAAGATGATTAGGTTAATTTTGACCTACATGAATAGTAGATGATCCTCACAGAAATTAGCCCCTAGATCCTTTTATGTGGACTAGTTACAGAGGTGTAAGTGGAGGGTAAGTGTAAGATGGGTGGGATCAGCCTCCCACTTATTTTTACACCTCATTTATCCCACTTGCAGGCCCACATAGAAATGATAACTAGGGTAGACATTGATCTTAATGATCATGAGATATTAAAACAAAAATTAACCCCTAAATAATCTCCATGCAGCCTAAGAAAATAGTGTAATCAGAGTGTAAAAATTAGTAGAACATAGATTTTGCTCACTTTGAATGTTTGCCTGATACCAAATTGTTAACTATGGTTTGTGTTCGTGGAGATTGGACCAACTTACCCCTCTCTCTCTCTCTCTCTCTCTCTCTCTCTCTCTCTCTCTCTCTCTCTCTTAACCTGTGAAGTAGATGAATAATTTGTAAATGATAAGCAGATCACTACAATGGCTCGAAACAGTGGAGGCAGATCAACATTTAACTTTGAGTCTGAGAATTCGAATAGGCGTGCACCTCCACTTCGCAGTGATCAATCTATGTCTCAGCCTCAACTAATTCGCGGTGATCGATCTATATCTCAACATCATTCTCGCAGTGATCGATCTGCATCTCAACATCATTCTCGCAGTGATCGATCTGCATCTCAACATCAGTACTCTCGAGGTGATCGATCTACATCATCTCAATATCAGTCTCGCAGTGATCGATCTACATATCAATATCAGCCTCGCAATGATCGATCTACATCGCAAGTTCAACATAGATTTGCAACGCAAATGGATGCTACAGAGAATGCTAATAGGTTCAATTTTACTCCCTATCAAAGCCTGAAAATGATGTTGTTTAAATGGAGTTTTGTTACTATTTTACTCATAGGGTTTCATAAAACAACGATATTTTGTTATTACAGTCGATATAAGTATATAGATAGAATTACCATATATTTAGTTGGATTATGGTCATTAGAGACCGAATCAAATATATCATTTCTAATAGAAAATTTTTTATTTTCATTATACACTTACAAATCGTACATAAATTTTAATTTTCATTATAGTCTCTTATTAATCTTGATTTTTGTTTTTAGGACAACAACTCGTCCTGTTAGCAATCAAGGAATTGTCTTACCAACTAATCGCCCTACACCAACGCCGAGGAATAGTTCGAGGAGCAACATAGAAAACCAAGGATCTAGTTCTCAAACTTGGAGGCTTGTACGAAATCCAAGTCAAGTTCAGGAATCACAAAATTCACCAACATACAGACCTCTTCAGGTGCATGCAAATACATCTTAATTATGTTTGCTTAATAATCAAGCGTTTAACACTACATTGCATACTAATACTAATTCTATTAATCACAACAGCAACAAATGACGGGTAGTACTGTCGTTGCACCCCAGTTGCCTAATCAACAGGAGTTCTATCGATAGCTCCCACATGCAAAACCACAGAGTTTTATCTGTATTAATTCACTATTTTCTTTTATTGGTTTGCAATATATGATTGATTGTAGAGATCCATCCTAACATATTATCATCGTCGAAGCAGGGAATATCTACCGGTGACGAGGCATTGTCGATGTTTCAACATCAACCAAGAGGACCGTATAGGAGCTCATCTCGAGTATCAAACTTTCTTTTGTCTTTCGAATTCTTTTGATATATTTATAAACATTTGTAAACTATATATTAAGCTAATAATATGTTATAACTTGTGCTTCGTTTAATAAATTTAGATTGAAACACCTAATTGATTGAAATATATATCGATCTCTGCATTTTCTTCCACCTAAAATACTTCGACATTCATATGCATTTATTTGCAGTTGCATAGAGCTTGTTATTATATATAGACGTTCTAACGTATTATCTTCATCATAGGGAACATCTTCTGGTTACGAGGCATTGACGCCGATGACTCAACCTCTACCGCGAAGGTCGTATGGGAGCTCGTCATCTGCGGTATTTTTTTTTAATTTTTAATTTTTTAGAATTCTTTTGATCTTTTTGCATGATATAAACATTTATGTATTATGTTTAGGCAATGCTTGGAATTTTTTGAGAAAATTTCTTTTTCCTCCAAAATTAGTTTAGTCAGAATTATTTTTTTATGAAAACTTAAATATTCTTAAAAAAATTGATTACTGATATAATTTTGTTTGAAATATTTCTTTTCGTTAGCTTAATTTCTTCTAAAATAACTAGACTCTACAATTTTTAATTTCCACCTCAACATTCATCATATACTTACATTTTATGCTTAGTTTTTATTAAATAAATTTGAGTGAAATATTTAGGGTTTATTATTAATAACAGGAGAAGAGGGCGACAAGGCAAGATGAAGAAAGCCTCGTGCCCATAAAATACGATGAAATTAACTGGTCCACATTGGTTCGATTCGATCCTAATATGCCGAATCCACCTGCACCTATCATATCTCTTGGGTATAAATTAACCTGTTTTTTTATTTTTCTAATTACGTGCATCCAATTATAATCCATACTCTTAAGTTTACTCGTCAAGTAGAAGAGAAATTGATATGTTGATTAATTTTGTATTTTTAATTTCAGGAAATTGCGAAACAAACCAACCGACCAAGAAATAAGTGATGTGATAAAGTCCATTCGGCACTTCAGCAGCAGCAACAGCAGCAGCAGCACCACCACCACCAGCACTATTCCGCCAAGCTACATGGACAACACTGCCAGTAGCTCAAGTCTGCCAACTCTACCTGATGACCTAAACATTGAGGTTTAATTAAGCCTAACCTTACTACTCATTCTATTATCTGTACTGGTAATTATATCTTTTTCGAGTTTTACAAAAAAAAATCTGCTCATTTTAAGATTTTTTGCAAGAATGATCGACATGAAGGTCAAGGTCGTCACTGAAAATACTTTTAACAACGGTTTGAAATCAATTTCACACGAATTTAACAATACCAGCTGGTTAGTAAACCCTGAAACTGAATAATTGTCAAAGTTATCGTTGCCTTACGCGAAACATAGGATGGCTGTTGGAAACCGTCGTTAAAAGATACAAACATCAAAGTTTTTGAGGAAAAAATGTTGCTGAAAATAACTTTAAGAATTCTTGTAACTTTTCCTAAAGATGTAAACCTTTGACAAAACAAGTAACACTAATACGAGACCATTAATTGTTAGGGTTAGAAAAAGCTAAAAATCGTTTTCCATTTCTGTTACTAAAAAAGGTAAACTTTTGCCTTTCTTATTTTTTAAACCGTTGCTAAAAGTAGTTTTTTAAGGAGTTAATTATATAGCTATTACCTAATTATATATCATTTTATGATTCCATTTTCAGGAGTTGGCTGTTGAACAGATGATGGGGAATAGTTTAGGGAATGCACATCATCGACAGGGGTCTCGCTATAATACAAACGATGATGAAACCATTCCAGATTACTACCTCAACCTGAGGAATCTAGGCATATGATGTAGGAGCTCTAGCAGTAGTAGTTTTCAATTATATAATTACTCTTTTTAAGTCCAGTATTCGAATTGGTTTATGACTTTAGCCAAACATATATTTATATTTCTAAAATTAATTAGTGTTTCCTTTTAACAGTGTCTACATCAAATTCATACATGTTGTTCCTCCGTATTGTTCCCCTAAATATTTTGGTTTATTAGGGCAACTGGCGGATCGAGCGTGTTCCACGCTGGGATTGGTCATACGCAAACTTGGGTCAAGTACGAACCAAAATCTCAATGTATATCCCAATCTTTACTATAGACCTTGTCAACTTCGAGTCTGATTAAGCTCGACATAATCATCCCTAGAGTTCTTCATCAACCTGGGTTGTGTGGAAGGTTTAGGCTAATTCTAGCATCAAAATCCTAGATAGCTTGCCCATTGAATTCTTCAAGCCCATCTTTATGAACCTCGACTTATTCATCAAAGTATGCATGGGCTCGGGCCAAAAAAAAAAAAAAAAAAACAAGTTAGGGTTACTTCTGGGACACCCTAGAACCCTTTTGTTTCACTATAAACCCATATAGTAGAGGAAGGCAGTCTTCTCATAGAGGGCATATAGACCATGATTATCCCCTATGAACCTCGATATACAATCTATCCATAAAGGTGGGAAGGGGTAGTAAGACTCTATTTTGGACAGATAAGTAGTGGTGTGGGAATGGTGAGCTTCAAAGTACTTTTTCGAGTTTATGGAAACTATCAAAGAAAAAGCATGCTCTGGTAGATGATATGATGAGTGTTGAGAATGGAAATCAGGCTTGGAATCTTGGCCTAAAAAGGACCTTGAAAGGGATGAGATGGACGAAGCAATTCAAATAATTTCGGTGTTACAACAGCAGAATATTGCAGCAGATACAGAGGATAGTAGGGAATGGAAACATGAGAAGAATGGAAATTTTTCAGTAAAATCTTGTTATGAGTTCATTAAAGATAGGGAGAATGAGGACAACAGCTACCTTGAGGAGAACTATCCAGGGAAATACGTCTGGAACGCTCATGTCTCACCGAGATTCTCTTTTGTCGTTTGGGCAGCAAGCCTGAATGCGATACCAACTCAAGATATGTTAATGAAGAGGGGGATGGTGATGGTGAATAGGTGTGCTCTCTGCAAATGTCAAAATGAATCAGCTGACCATGTTTTCCTTCACTGTCCTTTTACTTATAGAATTTGGGGGACGTTCTTGTGTTTCTTGAAACTTTCTTGGCCTTTTCCGAAACAAATGCTTCAGTTTCTATGGGCTTGGAAGATTAAGTTTTCTTCGATTCCAGGTAAATTCCTAAGATACTGCCTGCCTTTTGCTATTTGGGGGGAAGTTTGGAAAGAACGAAATGCGAGAATTTTTTATAGTAAAGAAAAACCGCATAAAGATATCGTAATGGAGGTGGTGGCAGTGATTTATAATTGGACAAGATGTTTGCCCTCGTTTAAAGATGTGAAGTTTGGAGACTTAATTTTTGATTGGGATAAGTTTCTGTAAGAATAGTTGTGTTATAGTTTCTTTCTTGTAAACTCCTTGTAACCTCTTTGTGCTGCCTTAGCACTTTTTGGAATACTAATCTTATCCTTTTCAAAAAAAAACAATCTATCCATAACAAGGGAAATGGTATTTGTACGAAAAGTTTAACAAAATTTTTGACAAATAAATAAGGTGGTAAGATAAGAAAAGAATTACTCTTGTATTTTTACCATTGAGACTTTGCCTTAATTAAGATTTCGCCATCTCGCTTATTTGTTAAACTTTTTGGATTAACCAGGATTGAATAAAACCCAAAATCGTGCCCACGTAGATTCTAAGATGCATCTCACTGTTATTAGGGACCATCGAATTCACATTTGTTGTATGATATTATCAACTGACTAAAATTGAATTATTGTAAGTAGCATTTGGATTCTCTTGGACCTTATAGATATCATAATTCTTATTTGTTATTATTTTTTTTCCGTATTTAAATTATTTTTAAGCGCAATAAAATAAGGTGTATGGGGAAGGTTAACGATATATATATATATATATATATGCATGTATCATTTTTTGTCTTGAGGAGAGTAATCACTTTATCAATTTAAGTGGAGGTCATAGAATGTAACCAATGAATCACAGGCACCTTATTTGAGATAGTGTCCGTATTGGATATGTGTCGGCCACTTGAACACACGTTGGACACTTCAAATATATGTCTTGTGAGATTTTTTTGTTACGAATATGTTCTAAAAATAGACTGAAACATGGCACATACATATTTTTAGCTTTTTTTTTAATATAAATAATATATTATTTAATTGAGCATCTTCCCCATGTTTGTGTCTAATTTTTTTGAGATTTAGCGTGTTGTGTCGTATCCCTGTTTTCTAAAATGTAACTTTGGCGCGCCTTAGTAGCAAGATAATGGACTAATTTGTACATATAAGAAGCATGTTATTTTTATGTAATGCAGGTAGGACTCTTTATGTCTTAATTCTTACTTGCCTAACTGATATAAATACCCAGCTCAGCGGGTCACCCTTAGTCAACGAATGCATGCTGTCTGGCTTAACAAAGTAGACTGTCCCACCTAATTAAATGTGGGAAATGATTTTGGAACCGGACTCATAATCTATCTTACTAGACCTCACATCCACAAAGGATGGTAGATGATGGATGCCACCTCAATCTGTCTTGCTGGACAGATATAAGGATCGGTCCAAATAGTAGTGTTGTTAAATATGAGGGAACTACTTGCATCCCAAACAATACATCAGATTATAAAATTCGACTTTAGACTAATTTTAGACCGAAATTAGACCCCACAACAATTTTATAATCTAAGATATTATTTGGGGTGCAAATCTGGAGTCCCTGTAGCATTACTCCAAAAGGAAAATAAAACCTTTGCACCTTTCTATAACATTTCTTTTTCAATTTATGGTTTGTTTGGATGGAGAATTTTGTGGGGGCCAGAGATTTGGTAGAAAACTAATTAGAAATCATATTATAAATCTAACTAATTTTCCACCAAATTTATGATCCACCAAATTTATGATCCCCACAAAACTTTTACTTAAAATCTTCCATCCAAACAAACCATTAAGTTTTTTTCTTACACATAATCATTAAACAAACCAATTTTGGTAACTAATTATTACATAACATCTCATAGTACAGGTCAATCCAACATGGCAATAGGAAAAATGAGGCATAGTGGGTGAGTATTGCAAAAAAGATACAGGGATCGAGTAATTTAAGCAATCGTTATCCAATTTATTATAGAGCCCACATAGAAATTATCCACGAGATGGTCACCAATTCTCAACCACAACTGTAGAATGTACACGTGTATGAAGGAAATGAAAAGTTACACAAACACCCCCACTTGGTGCACGCGTGTGGCGCCAAGGGTAGTGACCATGGTAGCAGGGGCGGAGCCATCTTTTTGTTTTTTTTTTTTTTTTTGGATAAATCCTCGACTGGGCGAGGAGAAATATATATAAAACTTGATCAATTCTATATATTGGCCCATGTTCAAATTTTTTTTAACACTTTGGCCCCTACAACCATAAAATTCTTGCCCCGCCCCTAAACGGTAGTGAGTATTAATATTGTACCATTCTTCTGCAGTCAAAGCTCAAAAGGCATTCAATAGTTAAGGAAACCACGGTGAGAGAGAGGGAGAGAGAGAAAAGAAGGAATTATAAATAGAAGACACAACCATAGTTTTTAGAAAAATCGACGGAAAGAGAGAGAGGATCGAGGGAGAGAGAGAGGGAATAGAAACCCTACCCTAGTTGGTACACCGTGAATATTCATAAATACAAAAATTCACGGTTCATCATGTGTTTGTAGGTAATTGATGAGAGCATCTAATAGCAAATATTTGGTAGAATTTGGAATGGTCTTACAAAATAAACAATCTAAAATTTTTTATTTATTTTTTTCTAATTTAAAGAATTTTAATTAGCACCTATAAGAACTGTAAATTTTTACATTAGCGAATATTCACGGTATACGAAGCAGGGCCTAAATTTTAAGGAATCGACAAAGAGAAAGAAAGGGAGAAAAAGATTTCCTCTGGAGTTACAAAATTGTAAAGAGATGAAGTTTTTACTTTTCAATCCAACTCATTCACAATCATCGTATACATCTTTCTTTTTCTTTTTTTTAATCAGACAACTATTTCTTATTCTCACAGAGTTGATTTTATTTTTGAGAAGGCATCCATAGACATGCTTATATTATATGCTCATTTGGGGTTACATGAAGTTGATCTAAGGGTTGATTATTAGTGAGGATGTTCTCTTCATCGTGTAGATCATTGATCTTTACTAAAAATTAGTTTATTCTAAAACTTCTAGCCCCCATTAAATGTTAGATTAAAATTTATAATATTTATAGGCCATCCATAAATATTGATTGCCTTTCTTATTTTTTGAATTATTGCTAAAAGTAGTTTTTAAAGAATTTATTATGGGTCAGATTATATAGCCCCCTTATATAGCCCCCCTATATAACCCCTCGCTTGTGGGGCCTACATGTAATATATTCACGGGCTAATTTTCAGATAAAATGATCTACACGGTGAGGAGAACATAGTTACCTAAAATCAGCCTGATCTAAAACTTGTAACCTCAAATCTACCCGTTTTAATTCAACGGTCAAAATAAAAGTTTAAAACTTACAAAGTTTTTAAGGGCTAATTTGAAGGGATTAGAAGTTTTAGAACAAGCTGATTTTTTAATATGATGAAGTACATAGTGAGGAGAATATCTTCTCCAAAAATCAGTTCCTGGATGCATTAAATGTGAGCCTCACAAGCGAGGGGTTATATAAGGAGGGGCTATATATATAACCTGACCTTTTTATTATATAGCTAGTAAACTAGTCTAACTATAGATATCATTTTATGATTCCATTCAAGGAGTTGGTCGTCGTCTTCAGCCATTTCAACCTGCGGGCGGACCAGCTGAGTGTCTGCCCTTATGGCCGGTGGCCTGACTCCGCTGGGGGCTGGAGGAGCCCTAGCGGATGCTATAATCCCTACTCCTCCATCTTTTGCCGCGATTTTAGGTGCTAGGAAACCACCTAGGGTGGATCTATCACCAACCGATCATCGATCCTTTCGCAAGGAAGGTAAACCTGCCATTGAGTTTGGACCTAAGGACTACGATCGTGGCATTGAACACATGAAATGCGTTGTTGTGATGAAGTTCTCGGGCGCTTACAGACCCTCACTGGCGGATATCCGGGATAATATTTCAAAGAGCTGGGTTGTTATTGGTGAGTTCTCTCTTGGCACAATTGACAGGAAACATATTCTGCTTCGTTTTGAATTTGAATCAGAAGTCACTAAAGCCCTGTCCAGAGTAAACAATCAGATTAAGGGTTCTTGGTTTAGAACTTTCAGATGGTGCCCGGCATTTGAGTTAGGTTCAGATCCTTGTTTGGCGCCTATTTGGGTTGAACTTCCGAACCTCCCTCTAGAATTTTACCACCCGGCGCTTTTAAGAACTATCGGTGATCAACTCGGAACATTTCTGAGTATTGATCAAGGCACTTGCTTTCAAACTAATCCGCAAGCTGCCCGAATTTGTGTGGAAATGGAAATCTCGGAGGCATTCCCGGATGAAGTTTGGATCAAGGCCCCAAAAATTGATGGGTACTGGCAGCCGGTTGTGTACCCAAATTTCTCTTTCTGCACTAGATGATCCATTTTGGGACACAAACTGGAGAACTGTAGGAAGCGGAAGAAAGATATTGTGTCTGGAAGTATTTCCTCTTGCCATGTCAGTGAGATGGATTTTACGAAGGAGGATAATTCAACCCCAGAGGTTTTGGATGCCATTAATAAGACAGACAAGCTGGTGACATCCGATGAAGACGGGTTTCAGCCGGTTAAGAACAAAAAATTGTGGAGAAAAAAGAAATCAGTTTCCTTTGTTGGAGAAACATCAACGGATACCTCTACTACTTTCAGGGCAAGACAGACCAGTGGGAAGATTGGTTCGGTTGCAATTTCTACCAACTGCAGGCGGGCTGAGGGGGGACGTCTGA
>MVGT01002662.1:22825-33670 GCA_002174775.1 Macleaya cordata
TTCATTTGGTGGTGCTTCTGTATTCACGCGTCCAAAAGCAATATGTTTTGTTCTCTAGTTCTTCAAAAAACATGTCTTTGAAGAGAAGTTACACTCGAGTCCCTGCAATCATTATAAACATAAAGTAAAAAAATCAATTACTATAATTTACAAAGGAAGCTACTCTTTAATTAAAAATGCGCTAAATCCAAAGTTGAAAGTTGCAAAATTTGAGATTTATAATAAGTTTGTCAAGCCGCAAACATGTAAAATAAATAAAGGGACAATTAGCGAAATACCCTAAAAAAAAATAATCACTTTTGGAAAAGAGTGGGACAGCCAAATATCCCTCGTATGAAATTGACATAAGTTAAAATAAGCTCCATTGTACTTGTTTGTTAGCATATAACAATTAGTAAAAAATTATGCCAGTATATAGAATCCTAATCTATACTTTAGTGAAGAACTTTATCTTGCTAGTTAACCATTTCCAAGAAGCATGTATCTAATTCTAAACATGAATTTTAAGAAGCTTTCCAACTTTTTAAGGTTCAACTTTTTATAACTTAAGTAATAATGTTGATGTTCTGTTTGAATTTGGAGCTAAACTATGTTTAGTAAATTAAATACATGAAAATAATACACAAGAAACTTTAGTTTTGAGTTTTCTTTTTATGCTATTTTTGTGTTTTAGTACTGCAAACTGTTGAAGACAAACTTGCTAAAGTTAAAAACTATGAAACAAAGAACTTGTGCATTTCACCGAGTTGAGAAATTAAGTCTTGAAAATTAATGAATGGATGATATGCTAACTAAATAGGCCCTCTTTATATCTCATACAGATTAAACATATCTAAAAGGCCTACATATATGTTTCCTACATACAAAATTCAAAAGCCAGAGAATTTTACCTGAGAAGTATTATGAAACTCTGAGGATTGATGTAAGGATCTAGGAGTGCTACTTTGCATCATTTCCTTCAATGCAGTTACTTCTTCTTTCTGTGGATTTATTTCAGTCTTCAACATTTCACATTGTTGCTTTTCTTTACGAGCAATCTCTCTACAAGGAGCTAAAAAACATAACATAACAAGTTAGGAAAAAAAATTGTACCAATATAGTATAGCATAGACAAAGATAAATAATTCTTAATACCTAACATTCACAAATAACAGAGATGATAAATGATTGTCCATAGGGGTTAATTACAAAAAAATTCTATGAAAAATGAGCCAGACATCACAAATTAACAAAGCATAACACTTGACATAAATAACATTTAGCATTTTTGCCACAAGAAACAAACATTAGATGAAAGCTAAAATCCTAGGTCTGATCAATGTTGCCCAAATACTACACATATAAAATTCATATACAAAAAAAGACAAATTCCACTAAAATCAAAGAATTGAGTTCATAAAATCTAAACACAATAAACTGATCTCATCTTCCTCTTATTCCGGTTAATGGTAATATCTCAAGACTCAAAGTAAAACAAAAGTAGCTTTACATCTCAACATTAGATCCTTAAAAACTAAACCTCCGAGTATCTAAAAAACAATTAAAATCCGTAAAATAAAACAATAAGAATCAAATTTTTACCAAATTAACACATATATTAAAGTCAAAATTTTAAAACTTCCACAATGATCACCCTCTTTAAAGTAATCAATCCTTTTTCATTTTTCTAATAGATCTGAACTTCTAGATGTTAATTAAACTTCACTCTATTATCATTTTTGGATTTTCAATGGGCAAACCAGATTAATTATCATAGCTTATCTATTCAACCAATTAAGTTCATTTGATTCAGCTATTTCACAAAAAAATTAGAAGATTTCTGTGACAGTCTAATAACTGTTAAAGCTAATGTTTATGGTATCCAATGGTTCCTTTATTAAGCATAATTTCAAGAATACAGAAGAATAAATTGAAGGATTATGTAAAACTGAGGTCAGAGGATGTTGGTGATGATGAATTAAGGTTGTGTACAAGGAATAATTTTCCCCAACATCCTAACTTCTTTACTGAATTTTTTTTATTTTATTCTCAACTATAAACAGAACCAAGGCAAAACACTTTTTCAATGAATTGACATTCATACATAGCAACCACCAAACTTGGATATCCATAGGAGTTCAAATCTTAATTTCAATAACTAACCAAACAAAAATCATGGTGACTAGCTAGTGAGTAAAAGTGGAAATAATTTAGAAATCAAGGTGTGAAGTATTGGGATATCCCTGATTATTACTCCTCTGGCGCATACAAAGACTGAAAATTAACCTCATAACCGAATCAACTAGGTAACGAAATTTTGATCCCTTAAGAATAATTAATCAGAGGTCGATCTTTGAGTACAGTTGTTATGAGAAATCTAAATAACTTAGAAACATGTTGAAACCAACACAATAGGGTAAAATTTCTAATCCAACTTCCATCATACTCATAATCAGAAATTTACAATTTTACAGACTAGTTATATCTGAATTTTACGAATTACAAGAATCGAGAAGTTTGGTGGTACCATTAAACAACCATAAATATCTATATACATGTAGGTTCATAGTTATATATAAACCAATCATTTTGAATACAGGCCCAAGTGATGATCAAACATCAAAGCATATACATGAGGTCAACTTGTCACATTAATGCTTACAATAAAGCTGCTATATATTACTCACTCATCCCTATATAGGCTCTGTAAAATCTGGTTTCCCAAGGCTCTTACATAACCTATGGATTGTATAACAACTACAAATTGTGATAACAAAAATCCTCTAAAAATTAAAATAACAAGAAGAAGAAAAATAGAGCAGTTATTACTTACTCATCCCTATACAAAGTCTATAAAATCAGATTACCCAAGGCTCATACATAACCTACGGATTGTATGACAACTACAAATTGTGATAAAAAAATCCACCAAAAATTAAAATAACAAAAAGAAGAAAAATTAAACCTATTGATGAAACATAACTCATATTAAGGTAAGAACCTGAAATTGAATAAAAAGATGAAGTTTAAGAAGTTATTAAGGTAAGGAACTGAAATTGATTTTACAATACTTATTTTCATCTTCCAAAAAAAACCCTAAACGATCTACTTTAAGAATAATAAGTTATTAGGGTTTCAATCATTTCAAAACCTAAACAAATCGTATGGTTAAAACACGAAATTGAAGAACAGAACAAGAAATCAAAGAACAGAAAACAACACAAACCTGGCCTCCAATCGTAGATCAGATTAACTAATCACGCTCTTCTTCGTCCTTTTTCTATGTTTTACACTTCAATCTCTCGATCTATTTCTCCATTTTTCTTTTACTCTGTAAAAAGAGGAAAAAATATAAACTTCAGTATGATAGAACCAAAAACTATCCTATTAAGAACAAAATAAGGGAATGAAAAAGAGAAAAGAAAAGGAAGAACGAATGGAGAGAAAAGAAAGAAAAGAAAGGGATTTGGGGCTTTTCCCACTGCATCTCCCTCTCATAGGAACTTCGATCTGTACCGTTTCTTCTCCTAAATTTTTTTACAAAACAGATGAAAAAAAGAGAGCAGGAAATAAGTTGAGGGAGTTCGTGGGATTTTTTTTTTGAGAGAGAGTGGCGGATTTGTTTTGGTAGAATTTTTTTTTTCGAGCGCGCGTTTGCCCAAAAAAAAAAAAAAGTTGGCTCCCGATTTATTTTAGGTATTTGGCACATTTTGAAAGTTATAGGTATGTCAAAAAGAGGGCATTAAAAAGTCATATGAATTTTGGTATAAATTTACTATTTTAATATGTCAAAAAATAATTGACTAATTTCTTTAGTTGATTTTGGCATAACTCAAGTGTCAAAAAAACTGAATTCTGGCGTAGTGATATGCCCTAAAATAATATGAATTGACATCTTTTATATAATAATTAGTTTATTATTGTTTATGCAAATTAATAATTATGAGTTTAAGCAATAAGAGGAACTGAGTACATGTTGCATGCATGGGAGATATGTCTCAAGATACCTAATTAGACTAGAATTCTTAGTAGGGTTAGGGAGGGGACGATTTTTGGTGTGCAACCACCCCTACCAAAACCGCCACTTCTCCCCTCTCTCTCAATTCCAAATTCTAGTTAAGTGTTTTGTATGAGAAACCAACCTTAGCCTCCATAAAAGTTAGTACAAACAAGGGGTTCAATTTCAGGTTGATTGAAGGAGAAAAATAAAGATTTGGACTGGTAGATCGAAACGTACAAAGTTGATATCTACAACATATTGCATGGAGTTGGTTTGATTACGCTTTAAAGGGAATGAACTGAACCAACCTTTGTAGATCCCTTTAACTATTAGGCGTTCTAATGGAAATCAGAAAAAATTTAAAAATTAAACCTTTATTTTTCCTCTTTGTATTTTTTCAAAAGCTTGATTTCCTAACAGTATGAGCTCTAGTAGTAGTGGTATTCCAATCAACAAATTAATGAAGGGTCGGGTTATATAGCCCCCTTTATATAGCCCCTCTTATATAACCCCCTTACTATGGGGTCCACATACAATGCATCCAGTAGTTGATTTTTGGAGAATATGTTCTCCTCACTATGTGTAACATCATATTAAAAAATCAGTTCGTTCTAAAATTTATAACCCCTTCAAATTAGCCCTTAAAAAATTGGTAAGTTTTTAACTTTTATTTTTACCGTTGATTTATAAGGGCTGATTTATGAGGTTAGAAGTTTTAGAACTGGCTAATTTCAGGTGAGTATGCTCTCCTCACCATGTAGATCATCCGCTCTAAAAATCAGCACCTAGTTGCATTTTATGTGGGTCCTACAAGGTGTAGGGGTTATTATTGGGCTATATAAGGGGAGTATATAAATTCACTCATTAATGAATGGTTCAATATAGTCAATAACCACTAATTTTCAATCACCCAATGATGAAATTACAAGTTTTAAAATAGGTAGATTCTTAGTGAGGATGATTTAAATGGTGAGAGGAACATCCTAATCGGCCAATGTATTAAGCTAAAGTGAAGTATGATGTATAACAATGTATGAAAATCTTGCCTCTTAAATAATAACTCTTGTAAGTTGGGTACTTGAACTTGTTGGATTATGTGAGAACATATATAGGCTGGGTCGGCTTTTAAAACCTAGTATTGCTTTTTGGACCGATCAACTTACAAAAGTTGCACCCGATGCTTATGTGGCTTGGTGGGTTCTACTGTCATGTAAGTTGAAAATCCCTTCAAAACACTGGAGGAGAAAGGTGGTTGGTTCTATCATGCCACATAAACGTCTAGCACTAATTTTGTAAAACCCCCCGGTCCAAAAATCATTTTTATTTAAAACCATAGATCCACTGAAATTTTTAGCTGGGCTGGGTCAACCTAGACCTAACGTCAGGTGTACATAAGCTCTAAAGCCCAAAAAAGATCAGGTCAGGGTCAGGCCTGATTATAGGTAAAGGATCATCCAACCCTCTCCAAGATTCACAACCAAGCATTCCTCAGGCCTAAGCAAAGAAAGAGACAATCAACCCTCATAAATCCTATTGATTTTCAAAATTCTCAAATAGCGGTTGTGTTTGGACCTGCAAATCCGAACCTGAGATTCAGAACTCCGATTAAAGTGGTTCGGACTAGTAATAGTAAGTACGAATAATCAAAGTGGGAGTCCTAATAACAGCAATCTTTTTACATCAGTCAACCATCAAGGGTGTAAAGTATTGGTAAGCTCCTAGTTTGCACACACCTCCTAGCTAGTAATCCCACTAGTAATCCCATTGCTACAAATAAGACTTAAAACCCGCATCTTCTTTGAAAATGAGGAAAGATACAAACCAATGCAACAAAACAGGTGTTGATACATGATCGTTGTAATCTTTTAATTTATTTATTGGAAAATAGAATTGAGTACATTAATTAAGAAACAGACCGAACACAAAATGGCCTCATACAAAATCATTTAAAACACAATGTGGGAAGTCCATCATTTTTAAGACTTTTCGTGGAAGTCCATCAAAATCGAGATTGAATAACCCCATGCAAGCGTTGAAATAAGTGTAGTAGGTGAACACCACCAGGATATATCAGCACTCACGCCTCCTTCAGAACATACACCATAAAGAAACGTAGATTGTCAAGTACAGATGATTCATCACTATCAAGAGATCCAAGTCACCAACAACGGACTAGTCGGGTGCTCTAAGAGACCCGGATACCCTAGATCTCAAAAAAAAAAAAAAAACAACGGACTGTGAAACAGTACCTAAAAATTACATGGGACAAACTACATAATTCCACAATCAAGAAAGTTTGATCTCAAAACCTCACAAGTTATGAGCGAGGTGCACAACCGTTGTTCAATAAAATTACGCCAATGAATAGAGAGGGTCTCATGGAACTTCCACTGTACAAAACGAATTAGTCATATCCACAGCAGAAATCAAAGCTTAATTTAAGGCCTGTTGAACCCTTTTGTTTCACCACAACCCATAATAGAAGAAGGCAGCCTTCCAACCTTTTCAACACCTTCTTCAAACACAACTCCCATACCCATATAGAAATGGGCTTCAATATGACAATGAAAAGCCCATACACCAGGATTATCAGCTATAAACCTCAATGCAGTCCATCCATAAGAATGAACTGGTACTGTATTCTTCATGATCGGATTAGCCAAATTATACTTTTTTGGATCCTCAATGGGGTCGAACTTTCCCATCCCGTACCCTAAAACCCAAAAATCGTGTCCGTGTAGATGCCATGGATGCGTCTCGCTGTTATTAACCACCATCGTATTCGCATTTTGTAGGATAATATCAACTGTAGAATTGAATTTTAGTCGATAAATTGAGTTGCTAGAAGTAGCATTTGCATTATCTTGTTTCTTATAGATATCGTAATTCTTATAATCGTAGTTTTCTGGTGGAGGGGTCTGATCAAAACTGTGCCTTAATTTTTCCTTAAGCGCTATAAGATACGGTGTATGGGGTAGGTTAAATGAGACGTTATTTACCGCCCAACGACGATAACCATCTATCTCATTCTGTGTGTTGAGGAGAGTAATCACTCTATCAGATTTAACTGGAGGTGGTAAAATGTAACCTTGACGTGCCTTAATAGAGAGAGACTGGGCTACTCTGTAACTAGTGTCATTCCATAGAGGACCAGTTGGTGGGATTGAAGTTGGAGATCGACGAGGATGGTTTGGATAGTAATTGAAGATTGCCAAGCCAGTAGGAGTAGCGGGTTTTCGGCTAATAACGTTACTAGCAGCCCAATAATTCCTTGAAGGGTCTTGATCAGCTTTCACTAATACTGAATATGTCTCGCCCGAGTAAATGTTTAGGTTTTTTATGACGAACGGCTCGACGTAGTGTCCATCAGCTTCTACCACTGTCATGTTATGGCCCTGTGTTCATGTAACAAATAAGGTTCAGTTGTAGGCATTCACTCACAAAATTAAAATCACACCTGACTATTTAGCAAAACTACAGTTGGTCATTAGCAACGGTTCCCCCGACTGTTGCAAAGGGCAGTCAGGAACAGGAGAGGATTATAACTAGACTTGTATTAGAAGATAACTGAATTACCTCAATTTCGAAATTAAGCGCCGATAGAGACGTCAAACTTGAAATTCTTAATCGATATGTCTTTCCCGGAACCACGGTTATCACATAAGGAGAACATTTGGGATTCGTCGAGTTACAGACATTAGTACTTCCTAAGATTGGAGAAGAACAATTGAATCTTCCCCTTCCTTGAATCAAAAGTGACTGAAAATTTATACAAGCAAAATCAGTGAACCAATTTGAGTAAGTTCATTGGTTTGGTACTTAACTAGTCTAATTATGTTTAGAAATTTAATTACCTGAGGTTCTCCTACCCAAACAAAAGGTTTGGAAGATAAGCCAGTTGCTTGTTCATAGGTGTTCTTATGGTACCAATCATTTAGGATGATGCTTCGATCGTAATCGTAAGTGAATGGCTCTGAAACTCCATCCTTAACAGAGACGCGTATCGATCCATACAGTCCAGCTTCTCTTTGCATTCCATAATGTGCATGGTATAAATAAGTCCCAGGCTGCAATTAATATTTTCCATCAAAAATCAAGAAGATTAGTATAGATTCAACACAAGCTAAAAACTCAAATTAAAACTTAAGTTTTAGATAACTTAATTAACTTACTCTATCCACCACAAATTTGTAAGTAAAAGTGTCGCCAGGCAAAATTGGACATTGAGTAACTCCTTCTGTACCATCACTCCATGGGGTACCAATCTGTGTTTAATCATAATAAAAAATAAATAAAAACAGAGTATAAGATGATCAATATCACTAATAAATTAGGTTAAACAAAACCACTGTTTTACAGACATATATCCCTTTAGTTTCTATCTCTAATTTGGCAGATACCCAATGTTCTAAAAAGAAAAATGAAAAACAGAGACACCCCAATTAGCACAGGTCAAATTTAATTGACCAAGGTCCTGGGAGTTTATCTAATTCTCTAAAAACATTGGGGACATATCAAATTAATCATACAGTGTAAAGTATATATGTCTTAAAAACCAAAAAAAAGAAAATTAAAAATTAAAAATAGCTGCTGAGCTCAAGAACATATTTAAGTTTTTTTTGTTTTCCTCTTTCTGTCTGTCTCTATGTTTAAAGAAGAAAGTACAAACCTGTCGAATTCCATGCCAGTGAATGGCGACATTCTCCGTAAGCAAACTGTTTTTAAGCTCGACGATGATGGTATCGCCTTCTTGAGCTATAATGGAAGGACCAGGAGTTCTACCATTAATGGCAATGACCAGCTTCTTGTAGCAATCAGGGGACTTAAATTCATATTTGACCTCCCATTTGTAGTGACGAATTCTACCCTCAACAGTTGAAGATGTTAGTACAGATGAAGTAAATATAAACAAAACAAACAACCCAAATGAAAGTCTTGGAGGATTAATAAATCTCCATTGAACAGCAGCAAACAGAAAACCCATGATCATTTTATTAACTTATTTCAGTGATTTCAGCTCTCTCTTTCTCTCTCTCTCTCTCTCTCTCTCTCTCTCTCTCTCTCTCTAAAACAAGAGAAAATTAATGAAGAAACAGTGGATGAGATGGGTTCTCTGTTAGGTTTTTTGAATCTGAGGACAGGGAAGATCGAAAACAGTACTGGATGTGAGTTCAATTTAGAACAAATTAAGAAGTTGGGGTTTATTATATAATAGTATAGCAAACGTAGACCAAAGCGATGCAGTCAAGAAGCGCGTCTTAGAAAGATCAACGCAGCAAGAGAAAGTCAGACGTTTAGACCAAAGCAAAGAGGATCCGGTCCACATGGACAACGAACCAAGGCAGAAGAATATAAAAAGAAAAAACAATTATTATCTTCAAGGGGTGGGAATTTGCTGCTCCAATGTCAGATCCAAATTATGCACCTCACCAATATAAAAATTTAAAAGATTAAAATAAAACTATACCCCTAGAAAAATCTGGTTTTATAACCCACAAGAAAAAACTAGGTTTAACCCTGTGCCGGAGGCACGAGGTCATATTGCGTTTTCCTCCTCACACGTAGTGCTATAATTCGTGAAATGGTTGTCTATCCTCTCTACATGCCAGTTTAGATGTTCAAATGTAAATACGCGCGAAAGAAATAAAAAAAATAATTGTTCTTTTAAATACCAAACACCATTGATCCAAGTATCCAACTCACACTTCAGTTGACATTGCTTATTAGTTTGACTAAGACGAGAGAGTGATTCAGCTCACCCACCTTACAAGTGGGTGAACAATATCACACTCGCACCCATCACTAAATGAATCTAATTTTTGATGTACCAATTTATGGAGAAAGTGGGGAGTGATTGACGGCATATTTTGGGAAGCATAAAGAAACAAAATTCAGATTGCAATTTGCTCAACCCGGGATAAATTAATTATTTTAATCATCAACTAGTCTAAAAATATTATTTTAATCGATGATTCCTTAATCACTATATTTGATTTTTGTTTTTTTTTTTGAGGGGAGATTTGAGTATTCTAATATTCTTCTGGACTTGATATCCATTACATCGTGATTTCACGTTATTTTTCAGCAGACGATCACTGTTCAGATCAAACCTGTCTGTATATATATGGAATCCGCATTAGACAAGACCTAGGTTAGAAGCAGAATTCCCCAGTTGGAATTCTCAGCTTTAAGCCTGCAAGCTGCAGCAGTTCTAATTTGGTTTATATGAACGTAATTGAAGGGCGGGTCTTTAGAACAGAGCAATATGGGAGGAATTTGCTTTCGTTTTGAGTGTGGAAATTAAAAATTTCTTATCTTGAGTTGGATTTCTAGTGAATCCCAGGATTTTAAGTAATTCAAGTAATTGGTCATATAGGGTGAGGGGTATGCCAGTTTACCTGGAAATTGAACGAAACCCAAACCGATTCTCCTCTTACTCCAATTCCACATATTTCACAATACAGGAATCGAAACCAATAAAAACTGGAACCATTAGTATAATAACAGAATTCCAATTCGGGTTACTTTGATTTCCTATCGAACTAGAGTCCAACAAGTACTTAAAACTCATTATAGCTAATTTCTTTCTTCTTTTGTTTTTGTTTTTGTTTTTTTTTGGGAATTTTTGACTTTAGTCCCCTTTCAATGTTTCAATTAGGGGTTAGTCCCTTTTTACACAGAAATTGGACGTTGATCCCTTTTCTGTCAAGAATCAGTTAAGTAGAGCGCATGTGTCAAGCACGTGTGGCATTTTGACATTATTACCCCTC
Source organism: Macleaya cordata (assembly GCA_002174775.1). NCBI lineage: Eukaryota > Viridiplantae > Streptophyta > Magnoliopsida > Ranunculales > Papaveraceae > Macleaya > Macleaya cordata. The sequence continues at coordinate 33,575 of MVGT01002662.1, forward strand.
ACGTGTAATACACGTGACTCACTTATGTGGGTACCTATAATTCTACCGAAAATACCCCTGCATGATCCAACGACTAGGGTAGTGCAGTATAATCGA
>MVGT01002662.1:37319-57154 GCA_002174775.1 Macleaya cordata
TCGATTATACTGCACTACCCTAGTCGTTGGATCATGCAGGGGTATTTTCGGTAGAATTATAGGTACCCACATAAGTGAGTCACGTGTATTACACGTGAGGGGTAATAATATCAAAATGCCACACGTGCTTGACACATGCGCTCTACTTAACTGATTCTTGACAGAAAAGGGATCAACGTCCAATTTCTGTGTAAAAAGGGACTAACCCCTAATTGAAACATTGAAAGGGGACTAAAGTCAAAAATTCCCTTTTTTTTTTAATAGGTGAGTTTGTTTTTTAGTAAGATCTTTTAACTCATAGTAATAAGAATTAAACCTTGGTTTAAACCGTCAACAATGACGAACAGTATTAATTGTACACACAAAAAATTGAATACTATAGAGAATCATGATGAAGTATCAAAGAACTGATTGAAAGGGAATTGGAATCCCCCATTTAAGTACGATTGGAATTCGACCGACTAGAATAGAACCGAACCAAACAGAACCAAACCAAATCGAATCCAACCAAACCGTTGACATCCTTGGTCAATCAAGACTCACGAGATTCAAAATTGTCTCGTGGCAGTAGATGCGTGGAACCCAAAGAGATGGTCTTTAGTCTTATAGATATTTTATGCAGCCATTAAATCTTTAGATGTATCATCAATTTCTGCAACTTCTTCTTGAATTTAATGATCCACTTGGACTCATACTATCATAGTTTTAGGGTTCCCTCACATGGTTTTTCTCTTTGGGTTCTTTTATTAACTACTAGCCTCACAGGTGGGATCAATTGATTAGACTTTAGTCTATGTTTATCAAAAGAAAGGAAAGAGATCAATTGATTATACTTAGTCTATTTTTTAGAAAAAGTTTGACTTTTTTTTTTCATATGGGGTAAGAAGTTTTAAAATGAATTAATTTTTTATTAGAATGATGAACATACCGAAAAGAACAACCTCACAAAATTTTAGTTCTTAAAGTGTAAATATAGAACAGTCGGACTTCTCATGCCCAAACATTAGAATTAGAACTCAAAACATAATAATAATAATAATAATAATAATAAATAAAAATCAAAGTATGTGGGTCCACTTAGGAGTGGGATGCATGAGGAACCGAAAGAGTGAGATTTTGGTGACCCATGTATAACATGAACCAAGAAGACCTCATCACCGTGTGATTGGCATGACTTAAGCGATCAATAAGATTTCTTAGTTGATCATTTTAGTCACCTGTGACCCACTAATCATATGTTTTTTTGGTGTGCTTAACCCCATGGATCAGAGAGTGACGTGCCAGAACCTTCAAATTCATACTTTAGAAACATCAAAATTGAAGGTTTAAGAATGAAGTTTGATAGTGGAAAATTAAAAGTGGAATCAAGGGAGGATTCGATATGACCGTGGAGAGGTAACTAGTAGAACGAACAAAATTTCTGGCCGTTAATGGAGGGTTATTAGTCGAAGGAAAGATCATCGACTGGTACTGTCCTTAGATCGGTGGTCTTTGCTTCTACCAATAACTAAGGATTGTTAAGGGTCGATGGACTCTACATTGACCGTGGCTAATTCCATCGATCCATTAGCGATCCCTAACTTAACGAATGAACATCTGATAGTTTATGGGATCCACTAGAGAACCCTCAGATCTAGGATCTGGATTGGATCAAACCCTTCACCATATATCTTTACTATATATAAGGGGCTGCATCAGCCAATAGTAACGGCTGATGCAGCTATTTGAGTCGGGTGAAATAAAGAGAGACAGAGAGAGTGAAAAGAGGGAAAATGGCGGCGGCGTGTAATTAGGGGGCGTTGTTACAATTCCACGTTGTAGTAACGTCTTCACAAAAAAAAATTTAACTTTTTTAACAAATGACGTTTGTAACCTGTAATTTTATTTATTTATTTAAACTTAGTTTACACTTCCCAGTAGGGTCGTATGGAGTCGATCCAAAGGCTGATTTTTTTGGACGATGATCTCCTCGACGTTTACATCACATCTGACTATACATCGTTATCAGTGGACCCATACAATATCTATTTTATTTATATTTGGTTTATACTCCACTTGCACTAATTTTAGAGTTCACTCAAATTTGATCAAGGGCTATTTTTGTTTATAGAAGATCTCTTTAATGTTCAGATCATATTAGTATAGGATTCATCTATAAATGGCATCACATACATTTTTTTTTTAATAATAACGCATCGTAAAATTTGCCAACCCACACGCGCTTATAGAGATGCGCACGAAGCGCGCGTAAGTGGTAACGCGCGTAGGACGTTTGAACATCTAACCCACACAGGCTTCGCACATGTATGGAGGATGGATAGCCAATTCGCACGCACGAAGCGCGTGTGGGGCGTTCGTATCTTGCTAAATTTGACCCCGTGAAAACGCGTTTTTTATTTTCTTTCTTTTTTTTTCTTATAAAAATTACCAAAAAGTAACATCTTTGAAGGATTTCTTTTACGTTTTTCCACAACCAAACAGGCCAAACCCAACTGATCTGTATCCCCTACTTCTCAGAGTTGGAAAGCTCTAATAATCTATTTGGATGGGGATTCTAGGGTAGGGACTCAATAGAGACCAAAGATTCTGATTTCCTTGTTCTATTTGGCTGCTAGGAATCTTTGGAAACTTGTTTTCCAGAGAATCATATTTTTCAGCAAATCCCTCATTATGAGTCCTACCTCCCTCCTAAAATTTACAAGGATTCATATTTCCAGTGATTTCTTTATGGTTGCCAAACAAACTAAGGGATTCCAAGGGATTCATGTTTTCTAGAATTCATGTTTCGAATGACTCATAAATCCCTTGGAAAACATGAATTCTGCATCCAAATATAAGATTATTTATTTTAGAATGGAGCTTTTTTTTTGTGACTTTTTTACTTTTTAGCTTAAATATGAAATCAACTTATTTAATTTAATAATTCATTTAACGCGTTATTGGACTTTTTATCTTTTATATAACTATATGATGATAGCATTTTTAGAATTCTAAAGTAGAATAGTCCTTTTTTTACTAATTCAGACTGTCTTTTGTTTTTGTTTTATGATTGCTTTATATACAATTAAACATTGTTCAAGTCTTACTCATATTAGGGATTTGTTCTATTCTATAATTTTGATTTTTCTTCAGAGAAATTTCTTGGTGTTATTTGTTATGACTTGTAAGTAACATATTGGTTGTTCTGTTCAATTTTGGCTTATGCCATGACTTTCAACTATTTGTTTTGTCTAAGTCTTCTTATATATATTTGACTAGCAAATGGTGCTTAGGATGTTAGTTTAGGCATTTCTTTGGAGAACACCTCTATAAATATATATGTATATGATGGAGACGGGCAATGCCATCATATGATGACCTCAGACGACCTTGATTTTGTATGATGACCTCAGACGACCTTGATTTTGTGTGAAGAGATTATAACTCGAAGTCATTTGACAGCTTGCACATAGTGCACTATGCAATCTTGTTCCCATCATAGCCCAAACCCTAAGTTATACTCAAATTTTTAAGAGCAATTCTAGGGGGAATGCAAAAATAAGGAGTTACTCAGCAGCTGAAATGCCAGCCACATTTGAGACAAACCCGTACAATCAACCAAACACCCTTGAGGTTGGACTTGAGGGCTTGAGAAGAGTTATTATTTGGATTCAGGTTCTCTAAATTTGGGGATAGAAAGATAAAAGTGTAGCAAATGACAGGGCCCAAAAAGGCTTATTTGTTCCAGTTAAGAATGATCATAAGTCAAAGAATAGATAAGGCCCAGAAGCCATAAAACGACTCCTAACCTTTAACCTGGGATTATGATTACAAGCTCAGTTCAGACTCATGGCCATCTGCTGATAATAGCAAACTATACAATGTACTTAGGGACTAATGCTACAGCGACCACCACTTGGGGACCTCATGGGCAACAAGGCCACAACATTGATGACAAAGCACCGTTGCAAATAGGTGGGATTTGTCACGAGACGACATTTGGCCACGGTAAAATCGTGGCCATAGACCATTCTTATAATGGCCCTAGACCAGATAAGGACCAGAATGCTTTACTAACCTTTAACCAGGATAATGATTGCAAGGCCAGCCAGGACTTGACGCCAATTTTAAATTTGAGTAATGCCATTGCTACAAGTACCATCGAAATGCTTTGTAAAGTCCTCTTCACCTTGTCTCTTGAAAGAACCTTCACCATGGATTTAGACTTTCAGTACCTATTGACGTCTTAAAAAAAAAACAGAGACAAAAAAACAAAAAGAAAAGTAGATGAGTTTATAAACATAGAGCACTCTTGGTGAATGTAGACCTTGAGTTTCGTGTAGATGGAACGGCATTCACACAAGGCCTAATGCAACCCAGACACCATCATAGCCTTGCTCCTAAACTAAAAGATTAGTTAGGAAAAGTAGAGATTGTTGTAATAAAACACAAATTTTTAACTGGTATTTCAAGGGTTCCAGAGATGAAGTGGGACGTTGATATATAATGGGATTATCTAGGATGAGTGGTTTTAGTCTTAATTAAGAACGAGGACAACTAAGTACGAGAGTACAGAAGTACAAAATGTACTTAGACTTAAGTTAGGTCATCTTCATTAAACATTTTTGTTGTACTTGATGAATCGGTCACACAACTCACAAGGATCTTTTAACAAGTAAAAAGTTGAGGACCACTCATGAAGTCCCCAAAAGGGTCAGAAACTCCTTTAAGTACCCCACTTATGTTTTCTCCCATCAAGTGGGACTCATTAGCTCCTTTTATTTGAAACGAGCCATGTACATGCGTCACACGTGTTTCTTACACTGGAACACGTGATGGTTCCTAGTGTAAGGTTTTTAACAAGAAATCGCCCCTAATAAATTGGTATTTTAATAAATTTTTAAACTGTCATGTGGGTTCCACATGATGTGGGGATCATCTTCATTAAAAATAGCTTGGCTTGGATCATCACTTGCATGATAAAAGATAATCGTCACAAAAAATTATCCTTTAAATCATTTCCACACATCCCCACTGAGGTGTAAGCTGAGTGTAATAATTAAGTGTAAATCATAAAACGTAAAGAAAATAACCTGGAGAAAGTTTCTGAACTAATCCCAAACCGACAAGTGGGATCAAATATTCTCACTCAACTTTTTACACGTTCCATCCAGTTATTCTTACACTTCGCTTGCACCTACTTGCCTCTGGAATTTACTCAAAAGAATAATGTTTTGTTGAGAATGTTGTATTTTATTAAGTATTTCAAAATACCTTTCTATGTGGTACCCATTTTGTCTTATTCTCTTTGTCTTATTCTCTTTGTCATATTCAACTAAATGGTTGTCTACACTTTTGTGTTATTACTAGAGATCATTTAGTCCCACATTGCTTGTGAAACCTTTTACGCTCTTGTTAATAAGTTATGTGTGACTCTTTTAGTGGTAAGCAAATATTAGAGGTGGGCCTCGCGCGCACGAGAGTGAGGCAGCCCATGTTGGGATTTTGGGGGCCTGATCCGGAAACCCGATTATGTGCATGAGATTATTATGCGCAGGGGGGGTGCAAATCCACCTGCTTTGGGCCTTAATTGTGTGCAGAGGTTAGGCATTGGTTTGCTACTTTTGCTTTGTATACTAGCCCACTTGTGACCGTTTTATTTTGCTTACTCCACAAGTTTCCCAACGTTCTTCTGCAGCAACATTAATGAGGTTGTTGTTGTCCCATGCAACCTTTCTCTATTTATTTTTCCACTTCACTCCCTAGAGAAGTCAGATGAAAAATAATCTTCCCTTCTTCTCTCCTTCCCATCTGCTTCTTGTGTTCTTCCGAAAACCAGAGGAAAAACTTCTTGTTGTTCATTAGAGTTCCACATTAGTGTGCATCCTTGTGGGGTTTGATCGTTGTACCTTGGAGAGAGATCGTCTAACAAACCTTCTTGTACCCGGATCTGTTCCGAGAGGGGGCGAATCTTCTCTTAAGGGCAGTGTTTACACGACTCGATCTTTCTACTGTGTTTGTGCTAGATTTACACTGATTTTCCAACAGAGAACTATCTCCGCGTGATGTAGATCAAAAACAAACCTTGAAACATTTCTATGTGGAGCTTACAAGCAGGTTTAAACAAAATGCAAGAATAAGTGTACTATTAACCAAGAGAAAAAATCCATCTAGTGCATGTGTTTCTTTAGTATAAATTAGGAGTGTGTAGTGGATCGAAACCATTGATTTTGGTTCGATCCGCATCCAATCCAATGTATGATTGGATACTGGGTTTTCAATCCAATCCGATCCGCCCAGTAGATCCTATCAAATCCAATCCGCCCTAATCAAGATTGGATTGGTTTCGTCGGTTTGGGCATGTTAAACATACCAAATGGGCCTTTAACATTTATCACTCTCTATTTATGGCCCATAAAAGTAAAAAATAATAGTTAGGCCTGGTTAAATTATCACATATTTTCAACTCGAGCCTATAATTACTGTATTGAGAAACTCCTAACCTATATTTTTTGTATCTAAAAAATTACCATCAAAGTTAGGTTTAGCTTTGTGTTGTATTATGTATATATACATGCTTACATAGTTACATTATTACCCTTACTTATTTTGAAGAATTATAAAATATATATTATTATATGGGTAAGTGGATTAGATCGGTTGGGTATTGGTTTCACACGTTAGGATCCGCCAACCGATCCGTACCCATTGGATTTCAGGGATTCTGAACCGATCCGCCCCAACCTCGTCTTTGAATCGGTTTCGATCCAACCCAAATTGGATTGGATTGGTCGGTTTGGACTGATCGGATTATTTTTGCACAGCCTTAGTATAAATCCAACATAAGAAAAAACTAATGTAAAAAACACGTGTAACCCACATGCACAAGGCCCGTCAAGATTAAGACAAGTAGATATCACACAAGACACGTCCATAGGTCCAATAAGATTAAGAGATGAGTTGTTTTGTACACATACAAGGTCTATCGCCGTGCCTCCGGCACGGCTCAAAACTTCGAGAGAGAGAGAGGGCAGGGAGAGAGTGGCCGAGAAAGGGGAGGAGGAGGAAGAAGAAACAGAGGGGAGGGCAGGGGCTTATGAAGCAGCACAATTTTTAGAAAGGACAACTCTGCCCCCCGTCCTGAATTGTATAATAGATTTACATTTAATCCATCGTCCAATCATTAAAAGTTGTACTTTTTAAGGAGTTTGAATTGTACATTGCAAAATTGATGCAGACGAGTAATGGTGACGTATTTGAAGGATAATAAACTAGGGTTCACAACTCCACGTTGGATGATAGATGAAAGGGAATCAATTCTCAACGGCCAGTTGCTTCCCACGTCGAAACAAACACCACCTTTCGGTGGTGAAAAGAGAGAGAAAAAGAAAGAGCAAAACCAAAATTGGTAAAGAAAGAATCTCTTCAAAAGGGTTTGAAAGCAATTGAAAAGCAAATATAAAGAAGAAAGTAACAAGACAAAAAAAATGTAAATGTTTGTGATTATTCCTTGACTACCTGGAATTGGTTTCAACTGTATATCCCCATGAAGTCAAGAACTCCTTCCTTCTAACCCTTTTTGTACACATATTTACATTTAATCCATCGTCCAATCATTAAAAGTTGTACTTTTTAAGGAGTTTGAATTGTACATTGCAAAATTGATGCAGACGAGTAATGGTGACGTATTTGAAGGATAATAAACTAGGGTTCACAACTCCACGTTGGATGATAGATGAAAGGGAATCAATTCTCAACGGCCAGTTGCTTCCCACGTCGAAACAAACACCACCTTTCGGTGGTGAAAAGAGAGAGAAAAAGAAAGAGCAAAACCAAAATTGGTAAAGAANTCTCTCTTCTCTCTCTCTCTCTCTTCTCTCTCTCTCTCTCAGCTTTATTCACCTTATATACATGTATAAACTGATGATCATAGCAGAATACAAACTAAATTCGACGATAATGGATTGTGTCGAGAACGGAAAACAAATGTTGGTTCCTAATTTGAGTCCCCAAAATGCAGCTGAAATCGTGTTTTTCGACTTAGAAACAACGGTACCCGGAAGAGCTGGGGGAAGGTTTTGGGTATTGGAATTTGGTGCTATAGTTGTTTGCCCACGACAGCTTGTAGAACTAGAGAGCTATTGTACACTCATAAGACCAAGGGACTTATCAGTTGTGACACTGAAGTCAGGACGTGCCGACGGAATCACACGTGAAGCTGTTGCAACCGCTCCCATCTTTGAAGATGTTGCCGAGCGGATATTTGGACTCTTAAATGGTAGAGTTTGGGCACGACATAACATTCATAGGTTTGATTGTTCGCGCATTAGGGAGGCATTTGCCGACGCCGGTCGTCCTGCTCCGGTACCCGTAGGAATGATGGACTCGTTAGGAGTCCTGACACGGAAATTTGGCAGGAGAGCCGGAAATATGAAGGTAGATAGCTAACATGGTTCAGAATGTAGCTTAGGTTACACTCATAGCCATCACAGTTTACAGCTTAGGGTTCATAACTAAAAGTTGGCAATAGTAAGTAGATCAACCTAGAAAACAAAAGCCAAATTACAATGCTGAATTTTCTGCAAAAGTAGGGTTCCGACCCGTACCCAAACAAAACATGGTTTTTAATATTAAGGGTCTTTGTTTTCTTCTTCAGTTCCCCTTCTCTTTATGCTTAATGCTAGAGGTAATCGAGTTTGATAATGAAGAGCACCGTGAGTACAAAATAAAAAACTGATGACCTGTCTACTCCTCTCTTCAGATGGCAACCCTGGCTGCTTATTTTGGGCTTGGACAGCAAAAGCACAGGTAGGGTTTCTATTTCTGCTACTATGTTTTGGTGATAGATGTCCTAGCTTACTTAATATAAACAACTCACATGTTTTTCAATTGTTCAACAGGAGCCTCGACGATGTCCGGATGAACTTGGAGGTTCTCAAGCACTGTGCAACTGTTTTATTCTTGGTAAATAGATACAGCTACTTGTTTTCACACTATTACAGCAATGTAAGAAAAAAAAATTACATTCTTTTTAATCTTTCGGTGTCTTTCGGTGTCTTTTGGTGTTTATGGGTTTATTTTTAGGAATCGAGCCTCCCCGATGTATTGGCTTGTAATGGTCAGGGCTCTCCTACTGTTGTGACAAGAAGTAGAAGTAATGGGAGGTTACCATATGGAGGAGAAACAAGTAGAAAATCGCCACCTATTTCTCTTGGATATCAGAGAGTATTTCCTTATGCAAGGAGCAATGCTGGAAAGGTGTGTTTCCTCTACATCTGGCTGATAACTTGAATAGATGATAGATAGAGAATATCTAACTAAAAAAAAATGAATGACCAGTTGGTTTTTTCAGATGTCAAACAGAATGAAGGATCTCTTCTGCCATGCAGGCTAATGGGACGCAACGAGTTGACAAGTTTCCTAAAAAAGTTTCATTTGGTGCTGAGATGAGCAATGAATCTAATGACCTGAGGCCTCAACAGAGAGGCTATTAGACCTCAGGAAGAAGGAAAGTAAGAGATACTCCATATTACATGGTTCTTTCAAATTTCAAAATTGGACTTAAAGATGGATACTTGAGTTGGAGATTCTCCTAACTAATTCATCCTCAAGCTGGGAGATGGAAAACATGTTAGTCCAATGACTATATGCTGACGCTGTAATTTAGGGTGTTATTTTATCGTGGCTGTAAGGAAATTGATGCACATGTAAATCCCCTTGCAAGAAAACACAAGGGAGAGTAGCTATTCATTTTATTTATTTGTTGATTTTGGTTTCAGTCAAATGTAATTTCAGATGTAAAGGTGAATTCCTTAATACAACGAAGAACTTTCCTACAATTACAGATATCACAGGCAGTGAAATTTCTCATGCTCTAACAATGCAAAAGAAAATACCAAAAAGAAACCAAAAACATATATGAAATTTCTAAGAAGCCTTTTTTCCGAGTATTAGGAAACTGGAGTATAAAAGTTTAAGCAGATGTTATCGCAGCAATTATCATAGTAAAACATCAAGATGAAAAACCCAAGATTAACTGCAAAGAGAGTGCGTATTTCGTGTTTCATTATGTTCTGGTGCATTAATGCATATGTTCCATACTTCAATGTTGCAATCCATTATCAAACGACCACTAGAGCTACAAAGTGAGGCTTCAAGAAACCTTGGTTATGACAGGGAGGTTTGAAGTGTCAGTGCTACATATTTTCCTAATGTAATGTTATGTCCACAACAACCAAAAAAAAAAAAAAAAAAGAAGAAGAAGAAACAGAAAGGAAAACTAAGCATAAAAGATAAGGAACCTTGTTCAGTTAAGCAAAGAACATGAGCCGGTGGCATATAGTTAAGAATCCACCAACTATTTGAGCATTGCCAACTTCCATGGCGCCATCACCTGAAAAATAACAAATACTGGATAAAGGTTTTGAATATATGGACAGAGCCATAACATAATTTCAGAGAGTACCCTTAATAGTGCAGCAAGTCACAGATGACAGAACTACAAGCCCTTGTTAACAAAATATCAAATAACTTAACTGATAAAACTGATATTGTGAACAGTAGTACTGAATTGGTTGGCGTTGGATTTGTTAGAGAGAAGACTCAAAAATATTTTCAAGACCAAAATGGAGTATACATAAGAGTCTACTCTTTTTTTGTTTTTTCAATATGTCATACATGAACATACTCATATTCTGCAAACTCTGCTCAAAGTTAATCAAAGCACCAATGACAAATCTTTGCTTAAACAATTATCTGATTGGACATAACCTTCTGATGTATTGCATTCTCAAACAAATTGAACAAATATGGGGTACATGCAGGAAAAAGTCAAGAAATCAGGTGTGTATAGCCATCTAATACCACCTCTTGTGCTCCTGGGATGACTCATCAAACAATGGATACCATCACACCAGTATTATGCGCCTCACACCTACAACTATGTTATTTCGATATAGGGACAACTTTTAAAAAATTTGAGATTCCAATAGCTCCAAAGCTGTAAGTTGATGTCATAAATGAACCACTACATCCAAATACACGAAAAGACTACAAAATCTTCTTCTTTTTTTGAGGAAAAGGTAAGATTACACCTTCTCAAAGCCTAATAAAATGAATGGCAAATAATATTTATCAAGTAAAGAAGTAAACAAAAATTGGAATTTCTATTCATAGACCTAGCTTAATAACGACTGTTGTCGAAAACCCAAGGTTCATGCAAGAAAAGTTCCCGGCCCGTCATTGGCACTGTTCCCGCAATTATGTCTTCTGCACGCTTCCTGGAAGCTTCTTCTTTTCGAGCTGATACACTTGCATCCTGCAGCACCAGGCAACCAGAAATTAGACTGATCACTCTCAAAGCATTCTGGTTAAGGAAAAGATGATTAGAAATCAAAGGCACAAAATATAGAAGGTTAAGAGTAGAAGTCAAAGGCATGAGATAGAAGGAACAGTTGCACAGGTTGAACCTTCAAATTATTAGCCAGATAAAAATGGTTCATATTTGAATAACTAGCCAAGCGAAAGGCTCCTGTTAGAATTTATCTTAGATGGAGGTCTTCCCATCTCATCTATAAGGGATCGGCAATTACCATAACTGTCCACTTGCCACCATTCATAATGGAAGAGTTTCTCATTATCAGACCATACAAAGGATTACATCTTATATAGGCTCACTAATAGCTAAAACCTTACTGTCCAACCAGATATCCATCATCATCACAAACATCTTCCCATCTCATCTATAAGGGATCGGTAACTACCATAACTGCGTCATGCTCAGCCTTCCTCTTGTCGTTATAGAGCTTCCAACCAGCACCAAGTGCTCCTTCTACCCAGTGTAACATAGGTATTTATTATACATGCTCTATTAGCTCCACTCTTGGAGTCCCTCAGATTTTGTTCATTTTAATTTTTTTCTTCCCAGGTTTTACTCATCGTTCTTTTTTTTTAATGATAGGAAAAATTGAACCTTTATCTCAATCTGTGGTTTTACTTGTTGACTCCAACTACCTTAATTCGCCTCTTCTCTTAGTGTGAAAATTGCATTTCCTCAATCCTCATTTCCCAGCCCGTTGCTTCATAAAGGATAGAGTTCCCTATCTGTTAGTCTAGCACAACTTTCCTTCATGAATTGGTCACATAACAATCTAAAACTAATACTACATATCTAAATTAGCTACCCATCTTTCTAAAACACCCTCTTCAATTCAAACCTAGATAACAGAAAACCGCAGTTAGGGCATATTCCCTGCTCAATTAACTAAAGATTCATCACTTCATTTCATTTTATTGAAGTCGACTTCATACACCCAAAGCAAATTGTAAAAAAAAAAAAAAAAAAGTCCCAACCAACTAACCTTCCAGCCGATATTTCAACCGAACCTCGAACAGCAAGAGGGATTGTCTAAGGTTAAAAATCGTTTCTCCTAACCTAAAAATTGAAATTAACTTCGGAATCCCAATTAGTCTTAGTATAATCCAACATCAAATTAAGAGTTTTCGCATAATTAAACATTGATCATTGAACATGAATATAACATAATCAAGATTATTGTCGAATCAGTGCAGTTTTAAGATTGGAGATATCTTAACAAAACCCTAGAATACGAAAACCCTAGAGAGCTACAAGAGAAGAGAAAATCATACCTTGTGGCGCTTCCAAGAGAGGAACTGGGATTCAGTAATGGAGTTAGGGTTAGGGTTAGGGTTAGGATTAGGGTTGGGACTGGGACTGGGACTGGGCCTTGATTGCTCCTCCGCCTCCAATTTTACCTCCTGCTCTTCTTCAGCTCCCATCTTTTTTCGCTCGCTGTGAAATTGAAACGCAGCTGTAATTTGGTATTCAAATTTCAAACCGATGGCCTAGCTTCATGTATTACCAACCCCTTGAAATTGATATTTCAGCCCAATGTTTTACTAATTTAAAGGGGCTTCGGGTTTATAAAACTGACATGCCATCCTATCAAAATTTGTATTGTCAGTTCTACAAAATCGACGAATAATTGGGCCAATCATAGTAAAATTTGTGCTGAAATATCAGGTTGACTAAAACCCAAATTTAATTTTCTTGGGCAAATCCTTTTTACCTACTACTTTCTATACATGCTGAGAAAAAATTCTATCAATTTCGATAGAATTATCATACACGGCTTTCGTGAGGTTTTATAATTTAGCTAGATCCTACAAATTCACTTTGAATGGTAGATTATGATTATATCGAGATTGACAGAACAAAAAATCCTGTGTGTTCAAGCCAGTTAAATGTAGTATACTTTAAAAGGAAGAATTTATGGATTTCAGCTCAAGTGACAAGTGTGCAAATGAGGGTTCAAGATATACAAGCCAGTTAAATGTAGCTTTTGAACCTAGCAAAACTGTTCTAATTTTTTCAAAAACACCCATTAGGAGTACCTTTTTTACCCAACTTAAAATTAACCAAACCATCCTGCATTTCTTGGATATCTCTTTATAATCAATCAAGTTCACAAAATTCAAAGAAAACAGATAAACTCTGTAAACTACTACAACTTATTTTACATTCACTAAAACCAGGAGTTGTTACATAATTTTAAGGAGATGAGATTTAAAAGAGAGAAACAAAAAAAAAAACCCTCCATGGTTTGCCATCTATTTATACAATAATATTTACTAGATACAATTAAACTAATAGTATGTTTGGACAAGGAATTTGGGGGAGGGATTTTGTGGGGACCAGGGATTTGGTGGAAAAATCATGTTATATTTTTCCTCAAAATCCCTGGTCCCCACAAAATCCCTCCCTAAAATCCCTTGTCCAAACAGACTATAAGAAAACATGGGGCAGAGACCCTAAAACTACTTGACCATCACTAACATTGAAGAGTAACCATCTTAGATCCAACACATGCATCCACAGCTTCACTAACTGTAAGAAAGACCCATCCACTTCCAAGTTTATCAACAAACTTGGCTAACTTGAGCTTGTGTATCACTTGCCATCTAGGGTTTGCTATAGCTAACTGAAAAAACACAAAGCAGTACTTTAGTAAAACACTCTGAGTAAAACACTCTGAGTCAGTACCATCACAATAGTACCAGCTAAAAAAATGGGATCAAATCAAATAGTCAATATTTTCCAATGGACCCTAAAACGACTAATCAGTAATAACTTCAATATATATAGTACCTGCAAACCAAAGGAAACCAGCTTCTTATGTAGTTCTTCTAAGGCATGGAGTCCAGAAGTGTCTGTGTTCATCAAGTCTGTTACCAGAATTCAAATTCGTCAATCCGAAAATAAAAAATAAAAAATCAGTCAGATAAGTGAACTGCAATGGACTTTTAAATATCATAACCGCTCAAATTATCGGTTTTTTGGAAGAGGGAAAGTTTAAAGTTATGGAAAATGGGTTACAATGATTTAGATGAAGTAACTTACTAGACATGTCTAGGACTAGTACTTGAAGTGTCCTTTTGGCATTGTCCTTTGATTCTTCTTCTTCTTCTTCTTCAGTTATCCATCTCAAAATCCTAATAAACGTAAAACTCAGTGACCCATAATACTCATTAAATTTCACATTATACAGTCATGCCTTTCTAGCTTATGGCCTCTGTATACTATATGCATTTATGGTGTACCTTTCTCTGATATAATTGGCATTGGTGAAGCATAAGAACGAGGATTCGATGCTGATTATCAAGACACCGGGGATTTTAACAGCCATAGGATATTGATTAATGCTGCAGAAGATATTGGTCCCAGGGAGTTGTCCGAGAACTTTGATGCTGGGGCGAATAGAGTTTAGTATGATCCTTGAAAATGAGATGGTTACCTGTGACATTAAAAATTTATTTATAAACCCACATTCATTTTTGAGAACCAACTAAAAAACAGATCAGATTGTTGATTTCTGGCGTGCAACTCTAGACCCACAAGATCAGGAAGTGAAGTGAAGTGTACTGTTGAATTTGGGTGTTTCACTCCTGCAATTCAAGGTGGTGAAAAAAAAAGTAACTATCACTTGACTTATTGATGGTGTGGTCTACAGTTACAGCAATTTTCACCTCACCCTACTGCTTGGAATAGCACGATTCTTATACTTCTTGCTCAGCAAAAGAATTTGATTGATTTAAAAGATTACCGCAACTAGAAGACCAATCTCCACCGATGCGAACAACACTCCGATGAATGTTCCGATGCAAGCAAGGAAGTCTAATTTATCAACTTTCCAGATATTGTAAGCTTCATTATAGTCGATCAATCCTGGGAGAGCAGATAGAATAATTGAAGCAAGGATGGCAGTAGGGGTGAAATACAAGAGCCTAGTAAGAAACTCCAAGGATAAAATCACTGTGACCGCCATGACGACATTCGATATTGCTGTTTGGCAGCCAGCACTGAAATTTACGGCTGTTCGTGAGAATGAACCTGCACAAAATAGGTAATATTGATTGTATATAATGGTTGCATTTTTTACTCGCAATCCAAAAAGGAGTTTTCAAAAACTATGACGCAATCTGGAAATATGGGTTGTATTTAAGAACTCTTTAGTATCTGAAAACTGTTTTTGGATTTATGTAATTGTCAAAACAGATACAATTTCACTGAAAACACCAACAATCTATTTTCAATTTCAGATTTTGAACTGTTTTATGGATTCCCAAGAAAATAATGCTAGATGTACCACTTTTTCTGACCACATTAGCCAAGCACATAATGTGGCAGCTTATAGTACATGCCACATCTACAAATGTGCTGATGAAAAAATCTGATGTACATGCCATGTCGGCTGCCATATCATGAAGTCAGCTATTATATTTGGTCAGAAAAGGTGAACTCATTTGTCAAAATGACCTAACTAAACATGTTTGTTTGGTATGTCTTGTGTCCCTTGCTTTAAAAACAATGAATCAAATCTGGAACATCACAAACCAACTCCAGCTAAACTCACCTGTTGCTATATAGCAAGAAGTTAAGGATCCTGAAATGTTCATGAAGCCTAATGCCACCATTTCTTTGTTCCCATCAAGATGGTAACCTTTTATCGATGCGAAAGATCGACCAACAGCAATGGCTTCCTGAAATTAATTGTTAATATACTGTCAATGAATTAAGTTAACTTTGTTCGATCTGTCGAAAAAAGAATAGACGTAAATTGTTATACGTACTGTGAGAGCAATGATTGCGGATATTAACCCTGTTTTCGCCACTTCTCCTACATGGGGACCCTTGAATTGTAATTGTTTTGCTGAACTTGGATTCAAGCCTCCTTCGATGTGTTTTACTATATTAACTCCATGCTTATCAGCTCTTGTTAGAAAAACTATTAGAGTTGATAAGATTACAGATAAGAGGGGAGCAATGGCTGGCAACCAAAACAGTTTCTTGCTCCTTCTACCCTGACAAATAATCAGAGTGTGTTATTAATCAGGATTTTGCAATTCAAGTTGGGGATTAGATAACCCAAATTGGAAAAATGAAAACCAGTTATTGGATTTGATAATATTACTTACCAAAAATCTGGTAAATAGGATAAAGATTAGGAAGGAACACCCCAGGATAAAATTATGAGGGTTCCACTGTTTGAGAACAACATCCAAGAGAGTGTTAGAGTTTACAAGAAATGAAGAACAAACATAAATGGTGAATAACTATAATGAAAAACCCATTTAGGTCAACATGATTGAGGCTTGGAATACAAGACTAATAGCAAGGCCGGTTCAGCCCAAGGTGTTATGCACTCGGGTGGATCCCGGCCCCTTAGACACAACTGTACTAAGAGTTGAACTTGAGGCTGTGATGCTCGAATATCAGACCCCATAACCCGCCTGGTATTACCAGAATCCATGTGGGTATCGAAGAGTCAGATCCGGTTGACCCATAGGCTCAAACAAAGGATTCGAAATTCTAAGGTACCCTCCACAAAAAGAGGGATACACAACAGCACCAATTGCGCTAGACAGAGTTGGATAATGAAACAGGGGCGAAGAAGTATTAGTTGTTTCTTCTTAGGTGAGTAAATTAATTTTGATGATTACTTACAGGATGTCGAAATGATCGCCAAACTGCGTGCATGACGGAGATTACATCTGTGTTATTTGTGAAGTGAGTGATCCCAAGTAGTCCCTTCAGTTGCTGCAAACCAATGACAATGGCTGCACCTCCCATGAACCCAACAATGGCAGAATGTGAGAGGAAATCTACTAGAAAACCCAACCTGAAGAAACCCAAAAGAGGAACTATTCTTGTTCAAGAGACTTGAATATATATTATCTATTAAGCCTTCAGATTGATTACATAACTAAACCAGAAACCAAACCCACCTTAGCAATCCAAAAAGAGCTTGAAAGGTACCAGCAAAGAAGGTTACAGTGAACACAAGCTTCCTGTAAGTACTTGGATCAACTGCTGGGTCTACTATTTTCTGAATCATGGAGGACAATAGCAGCGAAACAACGGCCACAGGTCCGATTGCTATCTCTTTCGAACTTCCCATTAAGGCATAAATCAGTGGTGGAACAACATTTGTGTCTAATTTACCAACCCAAATCACATAATTAACAACAACTAAAATAGAGTACTATAAAGAGCAAGTTCCTAGTTAGTAATCTTTAAGGACAAATGAAGAAAATCAAAAGAAAACAAAGTAACTTACAGAGGCCATATTGAGGATCAAGCTTTGCTAAATTAGCATAACCAATACTCTGCAAAGAAAGTCAAAGTTTAAGTAGAAAGACTGAAAAAATTCAAGTAATTCAAAATTCAAATTCTGGTTACCTGTGGAATGCTTAGGCTTGCTAGAGTTAAACCCGACATTAAATCGTTCTTAAATTTCGATAAGTTGTAATTACGACCCCAACGAAGTATCGGAAATATCGCGCCTAAGACTGAACCAACATGTTTTAGTTCTGGTTTTTTGTTAACCCAAGAAGATGACTTGTTTCTATTAGGAAACACAGTCTCTCTTATCGAACCAACGAGCTCACTCCATAGACCCGGTGGGTCGGGAGCGTTAAGCACCCATCGAGATCTTTCCGCTGGATTACAGTCGTCTTCGTCGAGATTTTCTTCCATAATGTAGGTATCATTGGAAGTTGAAGCCATGATTTTTTTTTTTTTTTTTGAACTATTCAGGTGAACTTTTATCTTATATTTATATATTTGAGACCTTGATCATCTACACTCTACAGTAACTGAAAAATGTGAGTACCAATTTGGTGGGGGAATTGCAAGACTTTTTTTTTTTTTTCTTTTTGATTGTTGAATTGCAAGACCTTATGAACAACTAGTGACTATTGGTTGAGAAGTAAAGACTAGAAAGGAAAAACTGCAAGAACTTTATGAAGTAGAGATTATTGGTCCATAAATAAAGAACAGAAAGCAAAATTTGCAGATATGGTGGAGGGTGGAGAGAAAAGAGAGATTCCATATACATAAGGTGGGGTTAAATCCAAATACTTGATAGTTCAGATAATTGATTAGGACTGTAGGAACCTATACAGGAAAATGCACTACAGGGAATTGGATGGATAGCTATCTGATTCCCTTAGAACTTCTGTGGCTGTGTTACTCATGGGAATTGGGTAGCTATCCAACTCACTCATGAAGCACACTAAAAATGAATTGCTAGCAATGTCAGGGCAAACTTTTGCCGACCCACTAAGACATCATCAGAGGTTTTTTGCATATGCAACTAGAGAACCCCACATACTCCTTTTGAAGAATAAGTCCAATTTTGATCACCCAATGTTAACAACCGCTTCTATGGCTTCCTTTAGGGAGAGTTTGGGATCAATCGGAATGCCAGTTAGCTTAGTTGGTAATGTTTGTTGTTGATAACAGTTAAGCCTTAAATTTCTTTTTGTGAATGTTTAGACCTAAGTTTCATTCTCGTTAGCATTAAGTTATTTTTTCTTGGATGCCTTGACACTACTTCAATTAATTATTAAGTTGAAGGGCCTCTTACCTGTAGTTTCTCCGAGCGAGGGTTTTTAGTTCAGTTGTCTATGCATTGGATTGGGTCCGTCGTTGGCTAGGAAACGTCGGACGCCCTATGGCATTACTGATGTATATTGGTGGGTAAAGTAGTACCATTAAAGTGATAAGTTGTATTCGTTTGTTAGTGGTGATATTTATGTGTTGTATCCGGTGATTCACTATGTGTTATGACGATTTTTCTGCGCTTCTCACATACTTGTTGATGAAAGTGTATCTAAAAATATTAAGTTTTCAAAAATTCGCAGTAACATGACTAGCAAGTAGCAACCATTGGGTGGTCTGCTAGCTGGAGGACCTGGAAGACCTCCCCTGTTTGATGAGAGGTCCCAGTGGACCGCAATGACAGCTTTAGGGTTTGTCCGAATCTGCTGATGACAGTAAAAGTCTTGTGACGTGACGCAGCAGGGAGGCTATAAGATTCAAGTTGTTGAAGAAGGCCAAGAATTTGTTGGGGGTCCTCCTCAACCTCACAAAGGGGTCAACGCTAAATGTTCCCTGGTGATCATCTATTTGGGGAAAAGGAATAGGAAGCAATTCCGTGATGAATTATATTTGTTTCCAAAGAAATTGAAACAACACTATCATACTTCGATTGGGTATTGTTTTCCAGCCCTCAAAATTAATTCCACGAAAGTGGTAGAAATAAATTTATTTCCGCGGAATACATTTTTTTGCTATCAAACACAACCTTAGGTCATCTAAATACGATGATGGATGCTTAGTTAAGAGGCACCCCCAAAATGTGTAAAATAGTTAGGGGAAATTTATTTTACTAGAGGGTTCACAATTTATTTTACACCCCATCCTTACCACCATCACTATCCTCATTGCCACAACTCCACCCCCATCGTCGCCGCCACCAACAGCAGTCCCAACT
>MVGT01002662.1:57349-73813 GCA_002174775.1 Macleaya cordata
ACTGACTGTTGGTGGTGGTTGTGGCGGTGATGTTGATGGTGAGATTAAATCTCTGCATTTAGGTTTAAAGACCAAAAAATGAGTATTCCCTTCATCCATTTTGTACGTCCTAATATCACCCCATATTAATTCCTCTATTTGTCTAGTGAATAAAATTTAAAAACGTTTGATTGAGATTACCCCAATGTACGCCATTAGATGACCTCAAAATTTATGTGACGAGAACTAATTCTTAGTCTGTAATTGATAGCAAAAAAATGTATTCTGCAGAAATCGGTTCATTTACATCACTTTCGCGGAATTAATTCTTTGGGGGAGGCAAGGAAGCTTATTCCATAAAATTACATTAAAAACTAACTATTAGTCACGCTTTTAAGTAACTGAGTCCCCATTTCCATGAAATTACAAACACAGCCTTAGCATTTGTAGTTAAGTGTCTTCGAAATTTGTGTGATGAGATCCGTCCCTCAAGTGTATGTGCGTTCTCAATCAACCTCAAAATTTGTGTGATGAGATCAACGGACGTTACAGACAGCATGCACTTAGTCATATGCGGCCCGTCCCCATCGTAGCCCTAGCTCTTGTCTGGGGGGTTCCTCAACAGGAATGGGCTAAATTCTTGTAGTGCTTCATAAAAGTTACTCCCAACGTGACCATCCCCTTGCATATGGGTGACCCAAGATGCATTTGTCAATGGTTTTATATGGTTTGGTGTGTAGTGCAGATGTTGGATTCCTGCTACTACCACCTCCATCAATGATTCAATGTAGCTAGTTAGTGACTGTAGAGTTGTCGTTGTTTTCTTTTATTCCATCTCTTCTACATTTATATATATATACTTATCCTACTATCTCTTTTGTTCTTTTCTTTTTCAAAGGGGTACTTCGTACCCTACAGGGCTTGCCAATAGATCGTGACCATTCAATCAGTGATTAATATGTGTTGATCGAATTTCTTCGAAAAAACAAAAATGTATTGATCCATGTCTATTATTTCAGTGGACCTAGCTAGAATCTAGATAGATTTTGATTTTCAAAATAATTTTAAAATTTTGGGCTTATAACTTTGAAAAATGCTTTAATGTTTCGAAAAATAGTAGTGGAAATATCGTACCCGAACTGATGATCCAAGGGCCCTCGTAAATTTATGAGGCACGCCATAAAATGTGAGCCCCTCCACAAATCCTCAAAAAATTGTGGATTTGCATTCGGAAGAATCGGAACCGATATTTGTACTAAAAAAAAATTTCGGAACCGATACTTTGGGTGCAAATCCGGGTTCCTGTAGCATTTCACTTTTTGAAGATGCCTAACACTACTCTCAAACTTTTTCTAGCGCTTCAATGCATAGCCTGTGGATGTTCTCGCACTTACCTTGTGCATGAATGATGTAACATCCAACAATTATGCACAAGAGTGCTCT
Organism: Macleaya cordata; assembly: GCA_002174775.1. NCBI lineage: Eukaryota > Viridiplantae > Streptophyta > Magnoliopsida > Ranunculales > Papaveraceae > Macleaya > Macleaya cordata. The sequence goes on from MVGT01002662.1 coordinate 58,772, forward strand.
GGAAAAGAGTGAAAGCCCAAGGCCTTTAGAATCGGAGCACAAGTACATTTAAGTTGACCAAGGCCGGTTATGAGTACAACTGGTATGAACCGCCGCTTTGGTCCCCAAAATATGTAGAGCTACTAATTCAATTTTTATTTTATTCATAACATATCAGGATCAAAACATTCAAATATTAAGGGCCCGTTTGGTTCATGATCCAAAATTTTATTTTTAAAAACTAATTTACACTTGAACTAAAATATATATTGTATCACATCTAAAATTGCATTTTCACTTTACTATAAAATCCTATATGATTTCATTGAAAACACATAAAATAACATTCTTTTGTTTTACAAAATCCTACATGATTTTATTGTAAATCCTAAAACAGTTTGGATGTAGTACAAGGTGTATATTATTATAGGTGTAAATTAGTTTTTGAAAACAAATTTTTAGATCACGAACCAAACGGGCCCTAAGATTTTGTTTGATAGCGTTTGAATTCTACAGAATTGAGTTAATTTCGCGAAAACGGCAAAAATGCTATTGATTGTTTATATTTACAATTGTACGGAGCTAGAAGCTTACTCACTTAAAAGCGTACTTAATAGTTAGTCTTCAATGTAATTCTATAGAATAGACTTCTTTAACCCCCTTAAAGAATAATTCTACAGAAAATGAACATATTTATGTGAAATACACTTCTTTATTATCAAACAAAACCTAATTGACTTGTGGTTGTCCATGTGGCAACTGTGGAAGTCGAATCGTTTGATTAGTCAAAAATCAATCATGAGTACTTAAAAGCAGCCTCTCATAAACCTGTGGCTGGGAAATGAGATGCGGATCGCAGAGTTAAAGTCTCAAAACCAAGTCCTTAGTACGACCAAAAAGTAAACGCTTTAGTAACTCTTTCTTTCTCTTCTTATCAAAAAATGAAGTAACTCTTTCTCTCTCTACTAAATATGCACAAAGTGTCTTATCCTTTTAGATTATATCTTTTTTGAGCATTTCTAATTGATCGACAACCCTTTTTTTTTTTTTCAAAGGTGGACGAGAAATCAATTCTCATTATTGCCGAAATAGGTTTTATTTGGAGAGCTTACAATCGTTAGTTAATTTGTCAAAAACTGCAGATTTTTAAATAGTACGTGGCTCAACAATCAGCAAAGTCCAATAATCACCAGCCCATTTCAATTATTCCATTTAACACTTTAACAAAAATACGTTTGATAAGGTTAATTATGCCATTACATTATTAATATATGATTTATTTGGATGAAGATTTTAAGTAGGGATTTTGTAGGGATCAGAGATTTGATGGAAAACTAGTTCAATTAAAATTCTCCATCCAAACAAACCTTACAGAAATCCCACATTCATGTTTTTTTTTTCGAAGGACCACGAAATGCCAAATTCATTTAAAATAAAGAGATTTTTCTTTTTCTTATTAAGAGTCTACTTGCATACGCTTCTTGATACAAATCTAACATAAGAAACAAACCCAAAATAAACAATACGTACAATGCACATACATACATACATAACGCTCCTTCCTTTTTATTTATTTTTTGTAACATTTTCGTTTTTTTTTTCTAACACTAATGTATTTTCTATCAAAAAACACACCAATGTACGTATTTAGGGCTATTGGCACTCCCCGTTTTAATTTCTTTTCGGCGAGCTTCTTTTAAGTTTGACTAAGCCCACATCATTAGCCCTTTTTCTTGTAGGCGGGCTTTATACCTCAAGACCATTGACATAACCAGCTAGGCTTGGGTTGAAATTTATGGGCCCCTGCCATCAAATATCAAAAAAGGGGGTCCCTAATATTAGGACCTCCAATATGGATGAAGGGATTGGGCCTTTAAGCCCAAAGCCAATTTTTTAGGGGCCCTCCTCTAATAATGCATACAAATCACAAAAATCACTTTCATATATTAAATTTCAAAAATAACATAGAGGGTGGGATTTTGCAACTTATTTTATTGCGACACTATTACAACACACTTTTTTGAGGAGCTTACATGGAGTTGATTTAAGATATAATATTCAAATGGATGTTCTCCTCAACATATAGATCAACATATCCAAAAATCAGCTCGTTCAAAAATTTCTAACCCAATCAAAAGTTTATTAAAAATCAGCCGGTTCCAGCTTACCAAAAATGCTAGTGTGGCACCAAAAATAAATGGTGTCACACTGCACAAGGAGTTAGGACCCACTCCAAGGTTCTTTTTCACCATGTAGATCATCTTCACAAAAAATCAGTCGATTCTTAAACTTTTAGCCCTATCTAAAGTTGATCTTTGTTCCTCACTGTTTATTAATTAATTTGTGTCGATTGAATGAACTTTTGATAGGATTAACAATTTTAGAATCTACTGACTTTTTGTATTGACTGTTTATATGGTGAGAAAAACATTCTCACAAAAAAAATTAAACCTTGGAGTGGACCCTAATCCTTTATTGTAGAGATCTACACTATTTTTTTAGTGTCACGCTAGTAGGGTCCCAGCTTACATGCTCATCCCCGTTGCTCTAGGTGGGTGTATGGAGTATGGACCCACATCTACCTACTTTTAGGGCAAGGCCAGTGAACCATGTTAAACACCAAATCCAGTGAATTTTTAAGGCTAGTGGGCACCTTTATACCTTAAACCCTTCACTTGGTCCGGTAGTTTGATGGAGGATGAAGGGTTTAAGGGTACCTGCCGAAGAGATCTGCGATGCAAAATCGCAGAACTTATCTGCGATGGAACAATTTAAAAAAATTAAAAGGAGGGAGTCGCATAACTTTTCTGCGACACATCTTTTTTTAAGTAATAAAAATAATATTTTTAGTAAATAAAAAAATAAAAAAAATTAGCCTTACCGATGGCTTATATCTCAAACCCACCTTACTTGTTGGTGGGTTTGAGGTAGGCCATAGGCCTTGCCCTTATATACAAAAGTACTTGGCTTGTCGACAACGTGCTCATGCCCCCTACTCCATGTACGGATCTAGACCCACCTGCTTTGAATTGGATTATCTATTTCTGTTGCATGCTCTGCTTACAGGTCCATTCTTGTTGTTTTGTATACGGGTCGTCGGATCCAGGCTGGCGCTTGAGTTATGTACATACGACCAGCTTATCCTTGTTTACTAAACTTATAGCAAATTCTTACATAATTTCTTATCGGAAGCTAATCCAACGGTGAAACTATTTTTTACATACCATCGTGATTTACAACTATCCTAAAGTGGTGTCCACCGTAGTTTTGTTTGTAGCTTCTATAGAAAATTCTGTAGGCTTTTCGGTAACCCTAGCATCACCGTTAGTAGTATGATGTCAACCTCTATTTCTTTTCAATAATGCTAGAGTTACAGCAAATTCCTACAGAATTTGCTACAGAAGACTAATCTGATGGTTAATATGTTTCACATACCCTCGTGATTCGCATCCCATCCTAAAGTGTTATGAATCTTACCGTAAATTGTGCCTTCTGTACCAAATTCTGTGACTTTTTCTGTAACCCTAGCACTGCCGATTTCTTTTCTTAATCTTTTGACTTTCAGCAAGTTCCAATGTTTTTGGCATTAAATCTATGAAGCCGCCGGAGGAGATCCGGGCTTTGATCCGATTTTATCTACCTTCTTCTATTTGGTGGGCAATGTGGCAGGAAAGGAACAGAAGATCTTTCGAAGACAAGGAGCTGGCCATCCTTGATTTGGTTCTCGAGATTAAGGTAGCCATCTTTAGCTGGTCTAGGAATTTTGTGAAGCTAAAGAATGTTTCCTTTGCGGAGTTTGTTTTTTGATTGGGATAAGATTTGTAATATGTAGTTCTTTCTTTTGGTCGACTTGACCGGGTCATCCTCTTTCGATGTACTCTCTGGGTGCTACCTTAGCACCTATTCTTTTGGAATCTATCTTATCCTTTTTCAAAAAAAAGAATTATAGATGGCTTATAAAATCACTAAACTTTTGATTGGGTTAGGAGTTTTAGAATGATATGATTTTTTGTGAGAATGACCTACATGATAAGGAGAACATCCCTACCAAATATCAACACTTGAGTCATCTCTATGTGGCCCCATATAGACTTTGTATATAAATTGTCTATATAACGATGTCCACGGAACCCGAATTAGTTATATCATATATTAAAAATAAAATTTATAATTTGTTAACTAGCGTGATAACATACATAAGCGTGGATTTATTAATTTGCATGTGCCAACTAACTCAGTTGGTAATATTTATTGGTATTGACAGTTTTTACTGGCTAACGAATTACTAATCTCATAGAAAACAAGCTCCCTTCTTCAAAAAAAAAAAAAGCCAATATGGTTATATACACAAAGAAATAGGAAAAAAAATATGTGATCAAGTTGACTTTTGGTCTCGTTGGTAGGGAATAAAATGAGTCAGATAAGATTCTGCTTAGATATAAAGTGACTTCATGTTATGTTCCCAATTATCCCTTCTTGAACCATATCCAGAGCTAAAGATCTTGATTCCTGACCTAACTTGGGTTCTAATACATATGCATTAATCTTTACTATTTATAAGGGGGCTGCACTTTGCAGCCCCAGCCACCCATTTAAAGCCTTTGAAAATAAGAAAACTAAGAGAGAGAAAGAAAGAGAAATGGAGGGGGTGGGGAGCCGCCACAAGGGTGGGCCATTGCTTCATCTTTGAGCTGGAGTAACGTCTTTACATATTTTTATTTTTCAAAAGCGCCCCTCCTAATAAACATTATTACATCCTACTAAAATTTATTTTTTCCTCCCATCAAATAATCTTATTAATTTACACCGAGTTTACACCTGCCAGGAGAATAATATGAAGTTGAACCAAGGGCTGATTTTTTTTTATAGATGATCTCCTCGTTGTTTAGATCACATAAGACTATACATCGTCACCAGTGGACTTACATAATATCCATTTTATTTGATCCAAGGGCTAACTTTTTGTGCAGATAATCTCCTCAACATTCAGATCATTTAATCCAAGATCCATTTCTAAGTGGGACTGCAGATAATTTTTTTTAATAATAACACGTCGTAAAATTTGCCAACTCACACGCGCATATGAAAAGGTAAAATGAATTTGTTACGCGTGAAGTGCGTGTAGGGGTGCGCAAGTAGCGCACATAGAGGGCAACGTGCGATTAGTTGTGAGTCAATCCTTTGGTCGCATGTCGATTTTTCATTTCCTACTTCATCAAATTACAAGGATATAAAAATCAGGTTGATGTTGGAAATATTGGCCTGTTTGATAAACAGGTCAACGTTCGGATTGAGCCTTCCTAAGCTTAATTAGTTGCCATGTCTAATATGAGTCGAGGGTTTTGAAACCTGGCCCTATCTAGCAGCCGGACTCGAGCCCGAAGTGGGATGCAATAAGCAAGCACAACCTGATTAGGTCTGAGCTAACCGAGTTTAGGGCTTGGGCCAGATCTGCAATTTTGGTTGAGACAGAGTCACAGAGTCTTGAGCCAGATTAATCCTCCTAAATGAACATAATCCATTCAACTAGTCACAACAACCACCAACACAACACTACCCTACTATCCACCACCACCACTCACCCCCCACCGTCGCAACCAGTAGTCCAGCACCACCACCACATGCATATGGTACCATCGTTGTCACTAACTATCATCACCATAACACCAGTTTCATTTTTGCTCACACTACATCATTTTAACTTTTGCTATTTTAAAGGGAAGAAATCTTCCTTTTTTTTTTTTTTTGGTCGATAAAAAAGATTTATTGAAGATTAGAATAAGGTATACAAGAGATATACAGAGGCTAATCCCGACTCAATTAGTCAACAGACTAAGGACAAGCGACACAGGACGATAGACTCAACACATCAAGGAGGTTCAAACACAACCGTTTTCCAATTTAGAACAATATTTTCAATAGAGAGACCTTTAAATTGCACTAAATTTTCGACCCATAAAGCCATCGTCACATTTGCTTGATCAATTAATTTGTCCACATCTTCAGATTTGTCTTCAAATACTCAGCTGTTTTTAGTGAGGTTGGCCTTTTGATCTAAGCAAGGTTTAAAATCTTGTTAGATCGAATGTATCGATTTATTAAAAATAGTTATATTCATCGAAACGATACGATATAATGCAAAAACATTAAAATTTACAAATAGTTGGAAACATTATGAACTATTCAATATATTCTATTTTTTTCTTCAAAATCAGTAAAATAAGTATCAAAATGTACCAATGTGTTACGTAATGTATCGATTTGTATTAGAATGTTTCCAAAAATATCATTTAGAGGTAATGTATAATCAATACATATCGTCCAATACATTTATGATACTTTCATCCATGGGCCTAACTATATATTCCTATTCCATCTTTTCCCATCCCATAATAAATGAATTTAGAAATTAGAATAATCATTAAAGAACAGCTATATATATATCACATAAAACCTAATATATTAATTAGGTGTAAACTATGAGTCTGTTTGTTTTTTTTCTGAAAACAAGTCTGAATCTGACTAGTGGTCTGAGTTGGGCTTGAGTCAGAATTCAGCTTGTTTGTTTTTTATTTTTTTTAGAATCTGAGTCGGAAACCGAGTCAGCAAAACATCTGAATACACCCTCAAAATTTTCAGTAAAGATTTTGTACCGAAAAGGGATTGAGAAGTCTGAGTTGCCCAATTTACGGTTTTGTCATCTAGATATTCCAAAAATGACAAAATTAGCCTCAAACAAATTAAAGGGTTTTTATCCTCTTGCCATTGTTTTCAACGCAGAGGACCTAAGAGCAAGCTTCCGGCCAACAATCTCCTCTTTCATCGGTCTCTTTCATCACCATTAGAGGTTAGTAGTGATCTTTATTTAATTTCTTCTTACTTGATTTAGTTGCTCATTCGCATTTACAGACGTTTTCACAGCAACCAAAATCTCTTTCATCGCCATTAGAGGTTGGTAGTGATCTTTATTTAAATGTTTAGGGTTTCTTCATTTTACTTTTACTTATCTCAAATCTCAGTCAGGTGGAGGTTGGAGGTAACTCTGCTGAATAGGAGAAACAATATCTTCTTACTTTTGTTGATAAAAAAAAATATCTCCTTACTTTTCAATTCATGTTTTGTTAAGTTAAGTTCTTATCATGAATTGTAGTTTTATTAGAGAACGGTAAAAAATTTCTTATTCAATGTTGTTTTGATTAAACAATGTTTACTGGAGATGGTTTAGGGCACGACAGATGACGAATCTTGTTTACTTCACCAACTATTGTTGGATTGTGGTGTTGAAATTTAATGAATAGCATAGAAAATGAATCCTCATTTTCGTAGGTATGGATGATGATCACTTATCCCGAGTTGAAAGAACGATGACATGACAATCCTTATGAAATAACATACTTAGAGATTGATGAGAGTGTAAGATAGAGAAAGATGAAAAAGAAGAGAGAGTAGGAAGAAGAGAGTGAGATAGGATTAATTCATACAAAATAGCATAAATAAGGGAGAAAGTGTCAAATAGTCAGTCAGACATAATTTATTAAAAGAATTCAGATGAAAAAACAAACAAACTTAAATTCAAACAAGACAGATCCAGATGATCTCAGATTCAGATTTCAGATTCAGATTTCAGATTCAGATTTCAGAAGAAAAAAACATACGCTACCTATATAAATTATAGTGTGCAATCAATATTTAACAATTTACTTGTACAAAACGTTTAACGAAATGTTTGACAAAGAAATGAGGTAGCGAGGTTGAAAAACATTATTCTTGTACTTTTCTCTTTTTGATCATTAAATTCTTGTACTTTACAATTGGGACCTTTTTTAAGATTTTTTTTTTTTACCTCACTTATTTGTTAAATTTTTTATTTACTTAGCATCACTCATTCCCTAATTGGACCCAACAAAACAAAAAAGTTTGGGTTTTTAGACGGAAAAAGTACATTAAAAATATCTTAATTTTGGAAAATTGCATCCAAGTCACCATTTTCAAACTAAATACAAAAACAACATCCTCCTTTATTTTTTTTTCAAAATCTCCAAAGAATACCCTTTTAATTTTTTATTGTCTAAATCTTTTATGACCTCATCATTTATTCTTCAATTTAGATACAATTCTAGACTCACATGTGGGATCATTTCATCTAAAAGTAAGGATATTTTGAGATAAAATAAGAGGTGGGTATTGTTTTTGTATTTAATTTAAAAATGGTAATTTAAGTATAATTTTTTCAAACTAAAATATTTTTAATGTACTTTTCTCTTTTTAAAACAAATACACTGCTGTTTGGCCCTCCCATCTTACAAAACAAATGCCAGATGCTTATGTGGCATGGTGGGTCCCACTACCACATAAGTTGGAAAATCCCTCAAAACACTTTTGGGAGGGGAAAAGTGGTGGGTCCTACCCTGCCACATAAGCTTTCTGGCATTTGTTTTGTAAGATGGGAGGGCCAAAAAGCTTTATTGTAATCCATAACTCCTCCTTAAACTGTAGGATCCGTCTTGAAATTCAGTCTGATGATAACCGAAAGCTTCTTGGGTCCTTTCAAGTCAAGTGTGGGGTCTCTCCATCAATGGTCTAGGTCTCCCTCTATCAACCGTGGGGATGCTTCGACAAAATCGCCGTCACCAAAGTCAGACGTTTCGTTGAATTTTCCCAAGCCCATAGTAGTGGACCCGCCATATCAAATCAGACTGTTTTCATGGCTGGGTACATTTGACAAATCTTTTCTGCGAAAGTCTAACTAGCCTTTCATTGGATTCAGAAGCACGTGGGCCCAGAGCAAACCCTAGATCTGTCCCCAAGTTCCTTGTCCCTTGACTAATTTCATCTTGTAGGCTCCCGTAAAGACAATCTAATGACTGATATCCTTGGTTATTAGTTTCTATCCCTATGGATTATGATATCCTTAGTTCTTAGTTTCTAACCCTATAGATTATTCACACAAATGTAGATTGACACAACAGAGGAACAAAGAATAGGGGGGATAGAAGATCTGCTCTCAATAAATAATGGAAGGAACCAATTGCCAGCTGATTGGGACGACTCAGAAAAAACATTAAGTTGGGTAAACTTAGTTCAATCAATGGGTTGACTAGTGGGTTGATTAGGTTGCTCATATATACTACATTCGATTTAAAGTAAGAATTTATACATCTATATAATAAAAAAAAAAGGTAGTTTTAAGCAAGGTTTTAAAAATCGACTCGATAATCGAATCGGAGAAGCTAGTGAGTTGGGTCAATCTGGTTCAACCAGTGGGTTGACCTGTGAGTTAATTTAAACGTTATTAATATAATAATTAATGAAAATTAGTGTTATACCCAAAAAAAATTAACTGCATTTGCGATATACCCCATTTTAATTGAAATTAGGGATATGCCCTCAAGTTAGTAGAATCTGTCAATGGCCACGTGCACAACACGTGATGGGTTCTTTTACCAAAATGCCCTCATGTGTTGTACACGTGAACTACTCAAGGCCAATATTTTAAAAATATCCAGAGTACCCTTAGGTCCCTTCCTCATCCTATTATATCAATCCAACGGTCAGGACATAAAATCACGATCCAACGGCTAAGAAATAAGAAAGTCTTACTAGACCTAGGAAGGTCGTTAATGGCTGCTGAGGAGAGAGAGGAGAATTGCAGAGAGAGAGAGAGAGAGAGAGAGAGAGGGGGAGATGACGAGATAAAAAGAAGGAAAGAGATCAGATGGAGTTGCAGAACGGAGATGAGGGAGACTGGAGATCTAGAAATTACTTGATTTGATGTCAAAGGTTTCTACATAGAGGGTACGTTATTGATTCTTTGTCAATATATTCTTTGTCAAGGAATCTGGAAGAACCAAGCAAGAAATAACAACTGCAGTAGATGCCTTGAATGTTATTAAACCTTTTGAACTTGATTTTAGTTCTTTATTCTTTAGAAAAAGCTTCTTTAACCACCTGAGCTATTGAAATCTATTGATTTGGTGTATGAGATACAGACTTTTAGCCTTGTTGTTACATGCTTGTAATCGAAAGAATTAGGGATCAATTCTGCTTCTTCAGAACAAATCACTGGTAATGGAATGACAAAGATGACGTAGCTCTCCCGATCTCCCTCTCCACTCTCTCTCTCTCTCTCTGCATCTTCCAAGATCTAATAAGGTTTTTTGGCCTTTGGATCGTTATTTTATGTCCTGGCCGTCGGATTAATATAATAGGATGAGGAAAGGACCTAAGGGTACTCTGGGTGTTTTTTAAATATTAGCCTCGAGTAGTTCACGTGTACAACATATGAGGGTATTTTGGTAAAAGAATCCATCACGTGTTGTGCACGTAACCACTTAACATCCCTTTTGACAGATTCTATTAACTTAGGGGCATATCCCTAATTTCAATTAAAATGGGGTATATCGCAAATGCAATTAATTTTTTTGAGGTATTTCGCTAAGTGTCCCTGATAATTATAAAAATATTCGTGGCTCCACGTAGCATAGATAGTAAACCCGACCATAAATCACTTTTTGGGTCTTGTGTTCAAAACATTAATTCAATTTTGGGAAAATGCTAAAAAGCATAAATACATGTTACACATAACTATAACAACATAATAATATCAAATTGATTATAGTTGAGATGGTAAGGACCTAAACTCTTAATGGGTGCTGGGTTCGAAACTTTTACTAGACAAATTTTGCTAAATGAAGAGTTTAGAAAATCGGTTTGTAACTCGACGGGTCACATGGTTCGCTGGTTCATCCGGCCACGTCGACTGGTTCACACAGAAAAAGATTATTTTTAAAAAAAATATTAGGTCAGTAACCAAAACTGGATTTTAGACTAGGTCATCGGTTTATCGGTTGAACCAGCCGGTCCAGTTTTTAAAACACTAGTTTTAAGATAAAAGAACGGTTCAGATTTGTTCTCTAACAAATAAATATAACTTCGTAATCAATAGAATATTTGGTAAATAAAGAGTATCTAAATGGCATAGAATTAATATGAGTTTGTAGATAAAAAAAGGATGTGTACAAGTGGAGTACAAAGAAAGTGTATATGTGGAAGAGAGAAAATTTTGTCAAATTCTTATTTTTATTACAGTAAAAATGTCATAACTTTTTATCTACAAATCGATTTTAGATTAAATTTATATTTTTGAAAAACATTCGTGAAGATTTTTAAAATGAGACCAGTCACAAATACCAAAATTTAAAAAGAAAAGAATATATATTAGACGTTAGGTACGAATGGAGTACAAACGACATATGGTCATTATGCCGACATGTGTCGAATGCATGAATGGCAGACTAACATATCTTTGAGCGAATTTTAGACAATGAAAATATATGTTGAAAGAACGGGTTATCGCTAGTATAATAAGAAAACAATGCTTACCAATGTAAAATTTTAACTTATAAACAAAAGGCTTTTTAAGCACGGATTTGTGAATTGGGAATCTTACTTAAATGGTAAAGATATTCTAATGGACAAGACTTCTGTCTAAGTCTACATTGTTTCCTACTATAGATACTTTTATAAATGAAGCGTAGAAAGAAATGGAAAAACTACATAAAAAAACACCCAACTTTAGGAAAATTGTACCTTAATCACCATTTTGAAATTAAAAACAAAAATAACAACCACCCCTTATTTTACTCTAAAATATCCTTACTTTTTAGATGAAATGATCCCACATGTAGATCTAGATTGAAGAATGGTCTAGATAGTAAAAAGCCAAGAGGATATTTTTTAGAGATTTTGGGCAAAACTTAGGGGGAGGGTGTTATTTTTGTATTTAGTTTGAAAATGGTGACTTGGGTACAATTTACCCAAACTAAGGTATTTTTAATGTACTTTTTTCAAGTTTTATTAACTAAGTTTCTTATCCTAGTTTGAAAAAATTGCACCTAAATCACTATTTTAGAACTAAAAACAAAAACAACACCCATTCCTTAGTTTGGAGAAATTGCACTTAAGTTATCATTTTTAAACTAAATACAAATACATCACCCTTCTTCAATTTTTACCCAAGATCTTCCGAAAATACTAGGGCCATACAAAAATAATCCGATCCGCCCAAACCGACTAATCCAATTTTGGGTTGGATCGAAACCGATCCAAAGATGAGGTCGGGGCGGATCGGTTCAGAGTTTCTGAAATCCAATGGGTACGGATCGGCTGTGTAACGACCCAAAATAATTTAGTTGACCAGTCAATGTCATTCCGAGTCAATTAGAGTCTAATCCAACGATTTGACCGTGAAACCAATTAATTATTAAAATAATTTAACTTAGTGTTAAAATAATTAAACTTGAAATTAAATAAATGAGTTTTCGATCGGAGGGTAATTTGAAGAATCGAACCGTACAAATGGATAGATCTCGAAAAGTTACCGAATTTCGACTACTCACGCGCAAAAATCGGACACCGAATGATCCCAAATCAAGGCCCGGGACACGATTTGGATTGGTACCGAAGGTACCCGCGATTTTAACTTTGATTTTGACCAATTAAACTTTATCAAATTGTGTATATATACTATATATATGTATTGTTATGTATTGGGTGATGTATTATAGAGTAATTTTATAAATCTTTCTATTATATACACATAATTCGTTGTATGCACTTACACCTTAATATAACCTATATAGTTATCTATTTTTTTAATTTTAAAGTTTTATTTTTTTTTATATATAACCTTTCCCACCGCCCTGTTTAATTTAAGAGAGAAAACTCTCCTTTACAGGAGAGTTAATAGAGAGACAGAATCGGTAAGAGAAGGAGAGAAGGAGAGAGAGAGAAAGAGAAGGAGAGAAGGAGAGAGAGAGAGAAAAAGAGGAAGAAGAACATGATGATGTTATTGATGGTCCGATTGAGATCGTAGGGACCACATATTTTGTGGATTGAGGTATAGATTTGAAACCCTAGCCTTTCACTTTGTTTTTAATTAGATATTTTATGTTGTTAATCTTAGTTTTCAATTTTAAGGTTGATTTTGTTAATAGTTTAAGATTTGATTAGACCTTTCAAACCCTTAATTGATTAAATTGATAATTAGGAAGGTTGATTTTGACCCAAATTTATTGTTTTAGGTTAGATTGTAGATTCGGAGGTCTACATTAATTAAAGAGGATATTTAGAGCAAATTGGGTTGTAGTCCTAAAGCCCTTATTTAATTTGATAAGGACCCACTACAAAAAAAAGACTATTAGGGACGGTTAAAAACCGTCCCAAATACATAGAAACCGTCCCTAATAGTTATCTGCGACGGTTTAACACCCGTGGACAACCGAGGCGTCGCAGAAAGGACGGTCTTTGCGACGGTTATCGCTCTGTCCCTAATGCTCAGATTATTCGCGACGGTTTAAACCGTCCCAAAAATTGGTATTTAATTACAATAATTCCTCATTATTTGGGACGCTTGTGAACTGTCCCTAGTAGTTTGGGACACATATTAACCGTCGCTAATAGGTGCCGTGGGTATTAGTGCCAATACTTATTGGGGACGGTTTGGGCCGTCCCTAAAACTCTTTTTTTTTTTTTTTTTTCACCTGTTCACTTGTCATTACAATTATCTATTCTGCACACTTATTTTCACAACATTTGTTCACCTGTCATTACATTTATCCATTCTTAAATAACATCCACATTCATAAGACCAAAATAACATCCACATTCATAAGTCTAAAATAACATCTACTTGCATTAACATTCACAAGTGCAAAATAATATTTACTTACATACCACATTCACAAGTCCAAAATAACATCTACTTACATTCCACATTCATAAGTCCAAAATAACATCTTTTGCATTCTATTCCTAAATTCAAAATAACAAGTCCACATCCATTTACTAGCCCAAAACAAGATAGAATGTGCATTCACAAGTTAAACTTCTATTCCACTATCAAAATGCATATCTTAGATTAATAATCCAAAAAATAAGAAGTTTTACGGTTGCAAACTCGAGCTCCCATAAATCGTCTCCACCTTTCCCTTGAACACATTTGCAAAACTCCCATCTATGTACAACTATTATATTACATCCCTGCAAATCCAATAATCCATATTAATAATGTAAACAACATTTTAATAGAAAATAGTGTTCCACTTCTAAGACGATATATGGACTGTAAACATAACGAAATGAAGTTTCACAATAATTGAGTTGAGGTTAAACAAATGGAAATAATAACCCAACCAAATGAAATTTCCTGCAATAAAATCATATATTTTCTACCAATAACACATTGAAGAACAAAAATAAAAGACAAAATTCATATCTTAAATATATGTTTTCAAGAGATTATAACAACAAGGAACATCCAAATGATATGTATATACCAAAAAGTTGTACTAATTCTTTAGTTTTAGAGAGAGAAGAAAAAAAAAGACTCAGGTGAACATATATAAAGGAAAAAAATATTAAGACCCACAAAGTTAAGGGCTAGAGAGACATTTTGCAAGAAAAAAGACTAGGCACTAAAATAGTCAAAGCTCTCCCAAAAGTACAAGATCTACTGTGCAAATCATCAATTTTTTAGTTTGCTTACATATGTCAAAAGTTGACTGAAAATCCACTAATTTAACAATTCAAACTATCAAAATCCATCCATGTTTGAATGATAGAGTGATCATGTTGGCTTATAAAAAAAATGATCATGTTGAACATTCTTCCCAAAAGCAGGAAATTTAAGAAGGTTATCAAATTCTTAGTTGTAGAGCAGAATTTGTGATATCCTAAGATGAATAAGTGAAATTTTTTGTATGTTCATGCAACTACCAATGGAGCTATAAGCTCTACCTTTCAATACGTGATCTAAAATGTTTGCATACAACTAGTTTAACATATTAGTGATGATACAGTGATTGTGTATATGCATTTTTAGGATGTATTCCACATAAAAATCCCAAGATGATATGAGATAACACCCACATCATTACTAAAGTAAGACATGCAAAAAATACTATCATCTAAATATACAAGCTAGAAACATAAAAAAGAAAAAGTTGAATAACTAGTGGTTGCAGGAATTATTCACCAAAAGTATAAATAAACAAGACTTTAAGT
>MVGT01003042.1:9660-24452 GCA_002174775.1 Macleaya cordata
TAATTTTTTAATATAAAAAATATTTTTTTATTTTTGTTAGTGGGCTGCTACAGTAGCCGCCGGCTACTGTAGCGCAGCCCACGTTTTTTTTTTGATTAAAATATTATTTTTTTTTAATTAATTAATTAAATAATTAATTTTTTTTAGAGATAACTCTCTTAATGTATATAATGAGTTTCCATGCAATTACCATGCATATGAGAAATTTATTTCTCAAATCAATACACACCCAAATGGGTATAATACCAACATAACTATGTTAGGCAAGTGTAAAATTCATACTATGGAATTTCTTGGGGTATTACAAGTTGAAACTCGTGAAATCCTCCCTACTTTTACTCAACTTTTTCCTCTTCTACTTAATAATGAAGCACGACTCCGTCAATCTCAGCACACTCTCTCTTCGACGGCATTTTTTGCTCGCTCCCAAGCTTCCTCTTCCACTCAACCTCCAGCACCAACTCCTCCAACCAGACCTTCCGTCCCCAAAACCGCCAAATCATGGACGAAATCGCTTTGGTGGTCGAGGTCGTGGTGGAGGTGGCAGATTTCAAGGCTATCAGTTTCCTCAACGATCCATCTTAGGGGTTCCCCCTTCATCTTCTTCACATCAATATATGTATTGTCAGGTCTGTGGAAAGCCAGGCCACATGGCATTGGAGTGCCACCACAGGTTTGATCATTCTTACCAGGCTACTGATCTCCCACAAACGTTTGCAGCAATGCACTACGGGACTCCATTTAACCAACATTGGTATGCCGATACCGGTGCTACACATCAATCTCCTTCCTATTACTACTACTGGTGATATTATTTTGCAAACTTCCACTTGTACCCTTACTTTTACTAATGTTTATCATGTTCCAGAAATCAAGAAAAATCTTTTATCTGTTTCCAAACTTACTGCTGAACATGATTTATCTATCACCTTTGACAAGTTTGGTTTTGTGATCAAGGATCGACGAACGGGAATAATACTACTCCGCGGGGCCAGTAAAGGCGGCTTGTATCAATTTCCGAGCTCATATGGACGGTCTTTTGCATCTGTTGTTGGTTGTTCAGTCTCTGCAAATTTGAGAGTTAAAGTATCTTCTTCGGTTTGGCATATGAGGTTGGGTCATCCTCATTATCAAGTCCTTCGTACTCTTAGGTCGAATAAGAACTTACTTATGTCCAATAAAGTTATCCGACCTGGTGTTTGTGATAGTTGTGTTAAAGCTAAACATCATCGTTTGTCTTTTCTTTTGAATGATCAGAAATCAAATAAAGTTATATCCAAGGTTTATTCGGATTTATGGGGTCCATCACCTATTGTTTCTACTTTTGGTTATCGTTATTTTCTCATCCTTGTCGATGATTGTTCACAGTACACTTGGGTGTATTTTTTGCACAAGAAATCTCAGGTTTATGATTGTTTTAAAACATTTATCCCTCTTGTTCAAAATCGCTTCAATTCTCGTGTACAAATTTTACAATCTGATGGAGGTGGAAAGTACATCTCCCGTCTTTTGCAGGAGTTCTTAACCATAAACGGAATCTTTCACCAGTTTTCTTGCCCGCACATACCACAACAAAATGGTGTAGCTGAGCGTAAGATCCGTCATATGGCCGATAATGGGCTTACTCTCCTTCATCAGAGTTCTCTTCTAAAGAAATACTGGCCTGAGGCTTTTGCTACTGCTGTTTACTTAATTAATCGCCTCCCAACTCCTGTTTTAAACGGCACCTCACCTTATTCAATCTTGTTTAATCGATCTCCGAACTATAATTTTTTAAAAGTTTTTGGGTGTCGGTGTTATCCATTTCTTGTGCCATACCGGAAAAACAAGCTTGACTTTAAAACCAAATCATGTGTGTTTATCGGTTACAGTGATCATCACAAGGGCTATAAATGTTTTGAACCAACTTCAAATCAGGTTTTTATTTCACGTGATGTCATCTTTGATGAGGTGAATTTTCCATATGCTTCTGACACTACTAGCACATCCTTTCATACACTAAATGACAAAGATGTTTTTGAATGGATTTTTCTTAATGGTATTATTCCAAGCAGTGGTGTCATCTCTACTACTTCGCACGTGACGTCTTCCACTCCCTCTATTTCATCTTCATCTCGTGAGTCCTCTCCATCTCCACCTTTATCTTCTACCCCACTCCATGCCTCACCACATCCGAATACTTTATCTCCTTTACTAGCAGCAGCTGAATCACCATCTTCAGATACTCAACAACAGTCCACATCAGATCGACAAGGTCCAACTCCTTAAGAATTTCTAGGAACATTTGGAACATTTTGTTTCTACTAGAACCCGTGGTAGCATCTTCATCCTCCACGTCCGCTCCAACTTTACATCCTATGCACACTCATTTTAAATCAGGTATATCAAAACCCAAAATTATTAAATCTCTTCTAGCTACCAAACACCCAGTTGCATCCTCCTTTTTAACAACAATCAATAAACTTCCTACTGAGCCCACATGTTTTACAATTGCAACTAAAGATCCAAAATGGACTGTAGCCATGCTTGATGAATTTAATGCCTTGTTAGAAAATCGTACATGGTCTCTTGTTCCTCGCCAACCTCACATGAATCTTGTCGGTTGTAAGTGGGTCTATCGGATCAAGCAAAAATCCGGTGGCACCATTGATCGTTACAAGGCCCGTTTGGTAGCCAAAGGCTATTCACAAAAGTATGGTTTAGATTATGAAGAAACCTTTAGTCCAGTTGTCAAACCAGTGACCATTCGTCTTGTCTTAAGTCTTGCTGTCACTAACTCGTGGCCTCTTCGTCAACTTGATGTAAAGAATGCTTTTCTCCATGGCCATCTTGACAAAGAGATTTTTATGCTTCAACCTCCAGGTTTTGTTGAAAAAGACTATCCTAGTCATGTTTGCAAGCTTCATAAAGCCTTATATGGTCTGAAACAGGCTCCTCGCGCCTGGTTTCATCGATTTACATCCCATCTTTTTGAGTTGGGGTTCACAGCATCTAAGTCTGACACATCCTTATTCATTCGTAAATCTCCGCATGGCATACTTATCCTTCTATTATATGTTGATGATATTTTACTCATTGGTTCTGACCCTAATCTCTTTACTTTTATTGATGATCTTAAGAAATAGTTTGCAATGTCTGACTTAGGGCCATTACACTATTTCTTAGGCATGGAGGTCATACCTACCCAATCTGGACTTCATCTCAGTCAAAACAAAAACACTCTTGACATTCTTAATCGGTTAGATTTGTTGCACTCTAAACCAGTTTCTACACCCTGTGCTTCTGGAGGTAAAATGTCTATTTTCACGGTGTTTTGCTGAATAATATCACCCTGTATCGTAGTTTGGTAGGGGCTTTACAGTATCTCACACTCATACGTCCTAACATCACATATTCTGTTAATCAAGTTAGTCAGTTTATGCATTCTCCAACAGATGTGCATTTTCTTGCTGTGAAACGCATCCTTCGGTATCTCAAGGGTTCCCTTGGTCGTGGAATCCATTTTACATCCAATTCTGATTTTCAGATAAAAGCTTTTAGTGATGCAGATTGGGCAGGAAATCCCGATTCTCGAAGATCCACCACATGCAGTTGTGTTTTCCTTGGTAACAACATTATCTCCTGGTCATCCAAAAAGCAACCAACTATTTCAAAATCAAGCACTGAAGCTGAATATCGTGCATTGGCCCTCACTGCCTTTGATGTTGCATGGATTCAATACTTATTACAGGACCTCTGTGTGTTTTCAAACAAACCACCAATACTGTATTGTGATAATGTTAGTGCTACTTACATGGCGCTTAATCCCATTCTTCACTCACGTACGAAAAATATACAAATTGATTATCATTTTGTACGTGAGCGCGTTGCACGTACCTCCCTTAAGGTGGTTTACATCTCCACTCGACATCAGATTGCCGATATTTTTACAAAGGGACTTCTGAAGGATCGTTTTCAATACTTATGTTCCAAGCTTGCTCTTACGGATAACCCCCGACCGGCTTGAGGGAGGGTGATAGTGACACATGTCAGCAGCATGTCATATGAGGTCATTGTACTATTAGTTTACTGTTATTCTTTGTACTTTATGTCCTACCCATAAGGGGTAATTAAATAATCTCACACTTAATGTAATCAATATATAATCTAATCAATCACCCTGATTTGGGTCAGTGGAAACTAATTATTCTTCAAACCCATTCGGACCTGGAGACTTGTTCTTTTTAGATAAAAACCTGGAGACTTGTTCTTGCCTATGCCTCACCCTCCTTCCTGATTCAACTACCTTTTTGTGATCTTTTTCGTAATATATATATATATTTATGTATATAATATACTTTTTTCCTTTTCTTTTTCGTTATAGGTTGCTACTTTATTTCGTGGGCTTGAAAAATTGGCAACTAAAAATATTCATGTTATTTTAACAGGGACTTTATCTCGTATCCAACCAGGTAAGTTTAACTGATTGTCTCGTAAGGGTCCTAAGTTTATGTAATAACACTAATAATATACATATTTTATTTTTAGTAAACCCTATGAGTATGTCATAAAGGGAGAACCAGACGTGGCAAAGGTAGCAGAAGAGAAGTCTCTGTCGCCTCTAATCCTTCAAAATGTCTCATTTTCGCCCCTCATGCCCATGGTAATGTTTTTTTTCAATCAAAATAAGTATTTTTTTTGGTTATATAAAATGTTTTGAGATTTCTGACATTTATAATTTCATCAGATGTTAGCCTACTCTTCCATTCGTAATAATTGTCTCAGCGACTTTTTTTGCGAAGAAGAGAAACAAAAGATAGACTTATCTACCTCTGAGCCGAAATTCACAACTAAGGCGAAAGGAGCAAATAAGACTTTAAACTACATTTTTTACACATGCCAGTATCTAGTCTCATTTCAAAAATAAAATAAGTGGTACTGTGGTAGTGTAAAGCGCTCTAACTATTCATTTTCAATGTTAAAAAACAGAGAATAGACTGAGGGTGGAATGACAACTACAACTTTTACCAGAGAACATAGACTTCCCTTCAGTGCAATTGTCGTCAGATCATATTGCAATTGAGGCGAAGTTCTATCTTACTGTGGACATGGCAGTATAAGATGAAGAGTTACCGACAAACATATGGTAACTATTTTATCATCCCTTTGGAACTGTTGCTGACGTTGACTTTATTTTTTTTAAGCAGGATAAGTGGTAATTGACCATTTAACATGCTATTCTAAATTAGGCTACCCAAACTTTTTTGATTGATGAATAATAAATTTGAAAGCAGTTCGACTAAAAACATTTTAGCTAGATATGGTTTCTAATCTAAATCCCATAAAGAAACCACCTCATTTCCCCTATTAACCTTGTCTGGCAGCTGCATCACTTTAATTCCTTATTATCCGGCTTGAACCTTTTATGAGGAGAGCTGCTATTGATCATTTTTGTTTTATGACCCATCCTTACGTATAGTGCCCAACCTGGCACGGACAGCTTGACCTCCAGGGGCGGAGGCAGGAATTTAATGTAGGAGGGGCCAATTTACAAAGGGAAATTATACTTCCACCACACTTTTTCTTAGCAATGCAACAATCCACTTACTTTTACACCTCGTTTACACAAACTTTTTAGGGCCACCATAGGGTTGATTCAAATTTTAACACCACCGAAAGTTAATTCAAATTTTAAGTTATTTGAACTATCTACTTTACCTTTATAACTCTTTAAGAGGTTAGATATATAGATGAGAAAGAAGTGATTCTTGTGAGGACAATCCTCATGATATGGAGATCATCTTCACAAACAAAATCAACCCGTAGATCATCTCTATTTAAGTCCTACATACCAATGTAACCAGAATGTAAAGAAAAAGTTGGGAGAATAGGGCTTCCGAATTATAATACTATTAATTATTAATTTAAACACCATGCACAATATATGGTTTAAATTTGCTTCTTGGGATCATTAAATTAAATTATATAATTCTTTTCTTTATTTATAAGTATTTGTAACATCTAATTAAGAAGGGATTAGGGAGTCCTAAGGCTTGGGGGGGCCATGGCTCCCCTAGGCCCTAATGTGGCTCCGCCCATGTTGACCTCCAACTTCGGAACCCAACCAACCCAACAAGAGTTATAACTTATAATAATAACCATAAATAATTTTCTATATTTTATTTCAAAAAATTAGTCAAAAATCCATACTTAAAATATATTTTATGATTTAGCCCAACAAACATTTTCTTTTAGTCTAAGGCCCCTGGATAACTGACTGAAACCCTTTTCGAATAGGGTTTCAGTCTGTGTAAAAGAGGGTTTCAGTCTGTAAATTACACATATTGAAACCCTCTTTGGAGAGGGTTTCAGTCAGTTACCCAAGGGCCTTAGACTAAAAGAAAACGTTTGTTGGGCTAAATCCTAAAATATGTTTTAAGTAGGGTTTTTGGCCAAAATCCCTTATTTATTTATGCTATTTTCTTTTAATTTTTTTTAAATAGAGGCGTCAATTGGGCTGTATCGACCCAGCTGAAGCATGGTATGGCCCAACACGACATTTTGTGCTGTGCCAGGTATGACCCGTTGTTTGGGTCCATCCTGCGCCATTAGGCCCATTGGCACGAGCACGATTGATAACGCAACACAACACCGTGTCGAGCCCAGCCAATCGGGACCCAACACAAGGTTTACCATACTTAGTATAGGTGTTAAAAAAACATAAATTTCAAGAGATAAGAATTTGAAGATTATTTGGTGAAGCTGTTATGATTTCAAGATGTTATGATTTCAAGACACACAAAATACAAATAAAAAAGGTATACCAAAAGAAGTGGGAAGAGAGTATCTCTTATTCACTGATAGTATAAACACATTCGTAAAATACTCATAACATATCTCTATGTAAGCTTACAACTTTTCTCTCAACACAAATATAAGGTTAAGTTGATTCTCTCCGTAAGCTTCGTACAATCTCTCTCTATAACTAACAAGGAAGCTAACAAATAAATAGGGGGGTGCATGTGAGGGATGCACCCTCAACATACACGTACAATATACGTGGTTAGATGCATGTCAGGTCAATGGTGGGCCAGCCATATAACCCCTGATGCATCATAACACTCCCCCTTGGATGTCCACCATTCTAAGATAATTGCCTCGTTAAAAACCTTGCCAGGAAAACCCAGATGGACAAAACCTGAGCTAAGGAAAATAGTACAAAGACCTAGAAGAGTGTTGGACTCACATAAGCTGCCTCGTTAAAAACTTTGGCAAGGAAAACCTAGAGGGACAAAACCTTGACAAAGGAAAAAGAGTACAGCGCGATAAGGTCCAATCAGACAAAAGCAGGCATCGAAATACTCCCCCTGATTGAGCAGGTACTCAAATCAGTCTGCTTGATGATACATCTGTCTTATACCGATACCATAGACTAGCTTTCTGAACATTGTCGTTGGTAGAGACTTGGTGAATAGATCAACAAAATTCTCATAGGATTGTATCTGCTGGATATCAATCGCATGGTTCTTCTGGAGATGGTGAGAGTAAAATAACTTCGGCGAAATATACTTGGTTCTATCACCTTTGATGTAGCCTTCTCTGACTTGTGATATACATGCAGCATTGTCTTCAAAAATGAATGTTGGAACATCAGTAACAGAGGGTAGAGTGCAAGAGCTTCTGATATGTCCAATCAGTGATCTGAGCCACACATATTCCCGGCTGGATTCATGCAATGCAATAATCTCTGAATGATTCGAAGAAGTGGCTAGAAGACTTTTCTTCTTGGATCGCCAAGAGAATGCAGTACCTCCACTTATAAAAATATAACCAGATTAGGAGATAGATTTGTGGGGATCGGAGAGATATCTGACATCAGTGTATCCCATTATTTGTGAACCATTAGATGGGTTTCTCTGAAAGAATAATCCCATGTCTGTAGTCCCGCGGAGATAACGTAGAATCTGTTTGACACCTGCCCAATGTCTCCTTGTCGGGGCAGAACTGAATCTGGCTAACAGATTCACAGCAAATGCAATGTCTGGTCTGGTACACTGGGCCAAGTACATCAATGCGACGATTGCACTCAAATATGGTACCTCAGGACTAAGTAGTACCTCATCTTCTTCCTTTGGTCGGAATGGGTCTTTCTCAATATCAAGAGATCTCACAACCATAGGAGTACTTAATGGATGTGCTTTATCTATGTTGAAACTCTTCAGGATCTTCTCAGTATACGTCGTTTGATGGACTAAAACTCTACTTGAGTTATGCTCGATCTGCAAGCCGAGACAAAATTTCGTTTTTCCGAGATCTTTCATCTCGAATTCCTTCTTCAGGTATTCAGTAGCATTACGGAGCTCTTCAGGAGTCCCGATTAAGTTGATATCATCGACATACACAGCGATGATAGCAAATCCAGATTCTGATTTCTTTATAAAAACGCAGGGGCAAATGGGATCGTTTTTATATCCTTCCTTTATCAGGTATTCACTAAGGCGATTATACCACATCCGTTTGGATTGTTTCAATCCATACAAAGCTCTTTTGAGCTGAAGTGAATACAAATGGCGTGGTCTTCCCTCAAGTAAAAATAACTCTTCCGGGACTCGCATATAAATATCTGTATCTAACTTCCCGTACAGATACGCAGTGACCACATCTATCAGATGCATGTCGAGTCTTTTTGAGACTACCAGACTGATCAGACATCTGAAAGTAATTGCATCCATAACAGGAGAATATGTCTCTTCATAATCAATCCCAGGTTTCTGTGAAAAACTTTGTGCCACGAGTCGCGTCTTATAGCGAACGACCTCGTTTTTCTCATTGCGTTTTCTTGCAAAGACCTATTTGTTTCCCATCGGGTTCACATTCGCGGGTGTTGGTACAACCGATCCAAACACCTCACGCTTTGCAAGGGAAGCCAACTCTGCTTGGATAGCTTTTCTCCATTTTGCCCAATCATGTCTATGTCGACATTCCTCTATAGAGCGTGGCTCAATATCAACGTTCTCTGTGGCGATGTCAGTAGCTACTAAGAAGGAAAAAATATCGTCGACAATTATTTCATTGCGATTCCACATTTCTCCGGTACATGCATAATTTATAGAGATTTCCTCATTTCCCTCTCCTGGGGATTGTACCGTTCCTCCCTCTCCTGGGGATTGGCCTTCTTCAAGAGGCATATCTTCAGAGAATGTGGATCGTTCAATAATACTTTCTCCGGGAGTATTTACATTTATTGGTTGGCATTTCCTCTTCCTAGGAATAGAATCTTTCGAACTAAGGGGTCGCCCACGCTTTTGGCGTGCATTAGACGACTAATTTGCTTCAAGTTATCCTACTGGGGTCACATGCCCTATCGGGACATCAGCTCTTACAGCATGTCTCTCCGGGACATCAAGTTTAGCTGGAGCATTTGCAGCAGGTATATATGACTTGGTAACTTTAGCTGCGTCATTAAATGCATCAGGCATTTCAAGATGTTATGATTTCAAGACACACAAAATACAAATACAAGAAGGTATACCAAGAGAAGTGGGAAGAGAGTATCTCTTATTCACTGATAGTATGAACACATTCGTACAATACTTATAACATATCTCTCTGTAAGCTTACAACTTTTCTCTCAACACATATATAAGGTTAAGTTGATTCTCTCCGTAAGCTTCGTACAATCTCTCTCTATAACTAACAAGGAAGCTAACAAATAAATAGGGGGGTGCATGTGAGGGATGCGCCCTCAACATACAAGTACAAGATACGTGGTTAGATGCATGTCAGGTCAATGGTGGGCCAGCCACATAACCCCTGATGCGTCATAACAGAAGCAAATTTTTTTTGTCTTCGTACGAGACCAAGGTTCAAACCTTGCCATCCGTGATATTGTTAAAAAAATGTCTTCATTCGCAAAACTAGGTTTATGTTCCAAAAGTAATGCTACTCTAACATACTACTCTAACATAAAATTTTGACACAAAATTTTGTGGGATCCACACATATCTAATACTATTAGTTAAGATAATAGAGTTTTTTGGAGCTTTTTACTTTTGGTGTCCCTGAAAAAATTATTTTTTGTTAAAGTTTAACTTCACTCTGAAATGGTATAATGGTCATCTTTTGCCCCTGAAAAAAGGATAAATTAGTAATTTTATTCTCACCAAAACATAACCGTCTCACCATTTCAAAGGAAATTAAATCTCTTCCATGATTTTCTCTCACTTTCTCTCTCCCTAAACTATCCCTAAAATCTCTCCCTAACTACCTACTCAATTTTCACATTTCTCTCCATATCTCTCTCTCTCACTCTCACCAAAATGTTATTTTTAGCCCTTGATAAACTATCTTAAAGGAGATATTTTAGTCTTTTCCTACACCCCCATGATTCTCTCCCCTTTCTTCCCATATTTTTTCTGTTTCATACATTCTTCAAATATCCCACAATTTTCTCCTCCTCTTTCTTTCCTTAAAAATCTCTATTAATTATTTTTAAAAAGAATTGTAATTTTATCTTCTACAAATTTTACTAAAGTATTTTTTGAAATCAACCCATCTTCTCTATTTTTTATTACTAAATCAATTTTATTAATGGTTTTTTTTTGCAGGACAGAAATCATCTGATAAAGGATTTGGGGGAAAAGATTTCAGAAGATTTCGCCGCATTTGAAATATTGGGCGACAATTATCTGATAATGGTGTGTATCAACCAATCTCTTTTTAATTGAAATAGTTAAACTTTTTTTTTCATGTTGATGTTTGATTTTGTATTAACTTATTTTTTCCATGTTAATTGAAATGGCTTAAATTTTTTTTTTTCTGTTGTAGATGTTTGATTTTGTATCAACCTACCAACCTACCCTTTTATTTGTAGGCTTAATGGTACAATTTTTATATTTTCTTTTATTTATTGAGTTAATAAAAAATTTATAATATATTTTTAGGGTGTAGATTTCTTATACATTTTTATTTGTAGCTTTAATTGTATAATTTTATTTATTTCTTTATTTGTAGGGTTAATAGTGGATAGACTGGATTTTAATCCCGATGTAAAGAGATTATTAACGTGCAATGGGTACTTGTATTTTTTGGTATTTTTTTGTAATTATTTTTGTAATTTATTGCATTAATAGTTTAATACAAAACCAGTGTAAGGAATAAGCCCAGTGTGAGGAACACGTGCAACGTACGTATGCAACGCTTGTATAATCTAAGGGTTTATATTTTGTGAGATGTTCTCCTAATCATTTAGATCATTATCACAAAAAATCATCATATTCTAGAATTTCTAACCGAATAAAAAGTTGCCTATTTTCTTAACTGTCATTCATCACGGTAAATTTTCAATCTAATTTCAATCACCTCAGATGAGTTTAAATGTTTTAAAATGCGACAATTTTTTATAAGAATAATCTCTATGGTCAGAAGAACAAATTCACAAAAAAATCATTTGTGTGAGACTTTGTACAAAAAGTAGCATTACTCTTCAGCCAAACAAGATATTGTGCAAGTCTGTACGGAAAGTAGCATAACTCTTCAGCCAAACACCACGAGGCAGCTTCAAACCTCCATATTGGAGAGGTTTGAGGGATAAGTCAAGTACTAAGGTGGAAGTTATCCCTCAAACTCATTCCCTCAGCCTCAAATCTACTCATATTTGAGGTTGAGAATAGAGGAAAGAGGGATCGACAAAAGGACTAACGGACGCTAGACGGAGTTGAGGGCGACAAAAGGAGTGAAGGGCGACACTCTCTTTGTAGCCCCTTTTTTTTGGTTTTAAAAGTTTGTTTTTTTTTTTTGTTTTCAATTTTTTTTTGTTGTATGAATCTTTTGATTTATTACGAAATACCGAGTCTATGGGGCCCACTTGGATATGATCCAATAGTTGATATTTCGTGAAGTTGTTCTCCTCACCAAGTAGATCATCCTCACAAAAATCATTCCATTATAAAATTTATAACCCCTTAAAAAATTGATCGAAAGTTGATTGAAAGTTACCACTGAAAATAACGGTGAGGGAAAGAGTCAACTTTTGATGGGGTTAGAAGTTTTAGAATGTGATGATTTTTTGTGATAATGATCTACATAGTGAGGATAACAATTATACCAAATATAAGCTATTTGATCGTAATCAAGTGGGCTCCATAGACTTGGTTTTTCGAAATATACCAAAACATTCATACAATAAAAATAAAGTTTTGAAAAAACAAAAAAAAAGTTAAAAAAAGGGGCGACAAAGGGATTGTCGCCCCACAATACCTTTGTCGCCTCACAATCCATTTGCCGCCCTCTACTCCATCTATCACCGCCCTAAATTTTAGTACTTTAACCTTAGTACTTGCCCCTCCCTCTAACTACCATTTAAGACTTGTTGTACCAAAATTTGGGGGATACAATAGTACTTGCCCTTAAAAAAAACATTAAAATATGCCCATTTCAGTTTTCACTAGCAGAAAAAAGGTCTAAATCAACCTTCATTTTTCAAACTAGTTGAACAAATAACGACCGTTTATCCGAAATCAACGACTATTATCAGACGCTTATGTGGCAGTGGGATCGATTATGTGATAGTGGGATCGACTATGCCACATAAGCGTCGGGCACAAGTTTTGTAATTTGGTAGGTCCAAAACGCACTACTCCTTTTTGGACTCACCAAATTACAAAAATTTTGCCCATGGCTTCCTTAAAACATTTTTAGGAGGAAAAATTGGCGGGTCCCACCCTACCACATAAGCGTGTGGTATAAGTTTTGTAACTTGGTCTGTCCAAAAATCATTATTGAAAACAAATGGACAGCTATGCAGATGGTGTTTGCCTCTAACATAAAAACTTTTGTTTCAATAGAGTTAAAATGTTACTGGGACATAACACTGTTTATGTTTAGCCAAACATAAATAGTGTGGGATTCACATGAGTACGATCCAAGGGCTGAGTTTTGGTTAATATGTTCTCCTCACCGTGTTGATCATTTTTACAAAAAATCAATTTATTCTAAAACTTCTAACCTTATAAAAAATGGGATTGAAATCCTCACAGTTGATTTTAAATCAACTTCCAACTAATTTTTGGTAGTGTTATAAGTTTTAAAATTGACTAGTTTTTTGTGAAGATGATCAACATAATGAGGAAAATATACTGACCGAAATCAATCATACTCATATGTCCCCAAAAGGTTTAAACATAAACAGTATTATGCTAAGTTTGGTGGGTCCACTAACAGATGATGTTTAAAGCCTAGTTTTGTCCGATTGCGATTGAGGATCAAATCTAACTCGTGCATTTTAGCCGGTCGATCAAACAAGCTGCGATTGAGAAACCCTTAATGACGTGGTTAGCCAGGTGGACAGAAGCGGCCCCACTCCTTGTTAATTTTGAGAGAAGAGAGAAGTGAGGAAAGAACCAAAAACCCTAAATGAACTCTATCTGTCACCGCCTCCACCCTCGTGACCATTGTTACCAACACCATCCCCACCACTCATCACCACTGCGCGAACACCAGCACCTCTCTAGATCTCCCTCTCTCTCTCTCTAAACAGAATTTACCCAAGAAGAAAAAAAGACCATTATATCTTTGGTAGGTAAACTTAATCTTTGATTACAAATATATTAGTTAACAGTTTAAGGAAGATGACGGGATTGTTTTGACTTGTAAAGAACATCTCCAATGCTAATGTGGGTGTGGTAAAATAATGGATAATGTTAAATTACAGCAAAATTTTACATAATTTCTTATCGAAAGCTAATCTAGAACTATTTTTTACGTACCCTCGTGATTCGCGTCCATCCCAAAGTAATATTCATCCACCGTAGATTATGCCTTCGGTTGAAAATTCTGTAGGCTTTTCGGTAAGCCTAGCATCACCGTAAAATAATACTGCCACGTATGATAAATAGATATTCTCTTTAAAACAAACCTTTCTCCAATGTTCTTGTGAAGAAAGGATATGATGTTGATGTGGCGGTAGAAAGGATATGATGTTGATGTGGCGGTAGTTAGAATAGATCACAATGTCTTTCCGTCCACCTCAACAATTTTTTTCCCTCCAAGATTTTTAGTTACTTTTTAAACAAAATAAGTTAGACTAATATAAAAATTAAGTGTCACATAAGATAAAAAGTCATCCCAAGACATTTGTATTGGAGATGCATTTTTTAGATTAGACATTGTCTTATAAGACATGTCACATAGGTTATTTAGCATTTTTCTATATAAAATAGTTAAAAAGGCAAAGTTGACCCTAACCCTAGTAGGATTGAAAAGGGTTGGGTCAGAAAATCCCAACCCTAACCCTATCCGTATAGCTGCCGAGTCAAGTAAGGGTAGGGTCTGACGGGTCGGGTCATGGTAGAATTAGCATGGGTCCCTCTAATGGAGGGTAGTTGTAAATAAATAACCTACGGGACATATCCCGATTTTTTATATATATATATATCTATACTATTATATTAATCCAATTCACTTTATTGAGGCTTTTTACTTTTTTACCCTTTAAAAAATAATTTTTTAACATAGTCTAAGTTGATTTTGAAGGGTGAAATTGTCATCAATTACTCTTTGTAAACCCTATCAAAAAGGGTATTTAAGTCTTTTCTCCATCCACCACTTTCTCCTCCACGATTTTCTCCCATACTCTTCAAAACTTCCTAAACGGATCACAATCCCATGATTCTCTCATCTCTATCTCACTATCAATCCCACAATATTCTCATTTCTATATCTTTAAAAACTACCAAAATCTCCAACTTCCCACAATTTTGACAACAAAGGCAATTAGTGGGATTGCTACATTTT
This sequence comes from Macleaya cordata, assembly GCA_002174775.1. Lineage (NCBI taxonomy): Eukaryota > Viridiplantae > Streptophyta > Magnoliopsida > Ranunculales > Papaveraceae > Macleaya > Macleaya cordata. The sequence goes on from MVGT01003042.1 coordinate 24,433, forward strand.
AAAAGAAGGAAAGAAAAAAG
>MVGT01003042.1:26290-66177 GCA_002174775.1 Macleaya cordata
TTTTATTAATGTACTTTTGGATCTCAAAGAGCGGCAAAAATTGGTTTCATGATTTTCAGTTTTGATGATAAAAAATAAAAAATAAAAAAAATTAAGTGGCAAAATTTTGTGAACTCTTAATTTGTAAGAAAATTTTGCTGAAAAATGAATATTTGATTCAAAGATTGAAAATTTATCTTCCAATGATGTGTTAGGGATAATAAATTATAACATGATGTTTACTTGGAAAATTCTGTTTCTGCCCAAAATGGTGATTTCAGAGAGACCCTGATTATCAGTTCTAGAAGCTTTTAGAGTGATAAAAAGGTTAATTTTTAACTTGAAAGGAATGCCTTGGAGACACCATTGTACCCTGATGCTTCCAGAAGGGTGATTTATCCTTGTTGGCAAATTGTATATGTAAATATTGTTGTTTCCTTGCATGTCAGGGCCATGGGGAATTAGGGGGAACATTTAATGATTGAAGAATTGCAAGAACAAATTGAAAATATGAATGAGATGTTAAGAACTATTGATGAATTTGATAATATAAATGAATTTATTACTTATTGAAGTTTAGAAATGGACAATGAAACACACTTTAATCAGATTTTGGTGTGTTACTGGTGAAATTAAGACATCACATGCTGCTGCTAAGGGGCTTGAGTTTGATCTTGAATTTTTACCTTGTTGGGAATAGGGGGTGTTTCGCCATAAAAAAAATATTTAAGCGAAGATAGTGTTATATTATGTCTTGATTGTTTTTTCCATTCTCTGAATAATATCAATTTAATCATTTCGTCATCATCGTCTCTTCTATAAATTGTTTGTCCTTTCATCATGTATGAAGGAGAAGCTCACTTGTTACCTTGGGAATTTTTTCAAATGCAGGTAGTGCAGATGGTGATGCACTGATCTCAATAACCTCTTTGTGCTCGTTGGCAACAACTCCCTTTGCCACATTATAATCCCTTTGCTCTAACATGGTAGGATTTATCTTCTACATCAGAGCTACAACCGTGGCATCTATCTTTGAAACAAAAATTGTTTTATGGGAAGGAAAAGGGGTAGTTAGTGGGTGAAGATTGGTTTCGACCAAGGTTTATTTTGTCAACTTTTGAAGTCAATGTCTGTTTCTTCCATGTTTCTGCCATTTTTTATGTGTCACGTGTATAACACGTGTGGGCCATAAATTGCACAGTTGGAAGATCTGTTGTAATTTCTATTTTTCTGTTCTTATTTTATTTTATAGTAGTTTCTATTATTTAGAATTACTTGTTACTAAATACTTAGGTTTCTTATTTCTTTTACAAGTAATTTCTATTTCCTATTATTTCCATAATAGTTGAGAGCTATTTTAGAAGGTTTTAAAGTCTTCTATTTGAGTTATTTCATATTTAGAAAGTGTCCTTGGGTTAGTAGTTTACTTGGTTATCAAGTTTTCTTGTTTTTAGTAAGTTTTAGACTCTTCTGTGAGGAGTTATTTATATAAAGAGCTCCTGGTACGAAAATTGTTTTGTGTTTTTGAGTTGATTTGCGAGTACTGATTTCTTGGGTTTAGTTTGATGGTTGGAGAGTTATTTTTTTGAGGGAGTTAGTTGTTTTTATGCTTCTGCACTTTGATCTACATCACTTTTCCTCATAGTTCTACAACATTAACATTGACGCATCATGGTGTCATGCTTACCTCGTCATGGAGTCATGCTGCATCTTACCTTTTTTTGGATTTAATGCTTTTAATATTCCATCTATTTATTACTTATTCCTCACATCATGTCTGAGTATGATATGTTTCTCTTGGTTGCATGCAACAACACTCGTAAGATGCATACTTAACTTTTGACAAGTAAAATACTTACGGAATTGCATTTATGTTCTATCACCTATCTTGGAATTATTGACTCAAACTCATCTGGTTAACAATAGCAGGGTTCTGATGGTCCGATGGACGAGATGAGTGAAAGAAGGTTGTACATTGGTAATCTTGATCAAAGAATAACTGAGTATGTATTGGAGGAGCTTGGAAAGAAAAAGGAAAAGTGATAGGCACTTTACTTTTTTCATTTATTTTCTTTTTTAAATGTACTAATCGTGGATGAAAAACTTTAGGGCTGTCATGATCAAGATGTTTTCGCCTTTTGGAAAGATTGAGTCAGAGGATTTCTTATGGCACACTCGTGGCCCAAAGCGCGGAGAGCCACGTGGTTTTGCTTTTATTCAGTTTAGTACTAAAGAGGTATATTACCCAACTCTCTTCTCTTTGTTTTCTGGCAAAACCTCATTTTCCCGATTGAAGTGAGCATGCAGGAAGCTCAATTAGCAAAGGAGAAGATGAAAGGAAGATTGGCTTGTGGGCGCCCATTGGTTGTCCGTTTTGCTAGTGAGAAAATATTGGTAGAATCAGAAGCAAAACCTTCTAAAGCTGCTGCTGGTGAGGCGAACAAATCAAGCCTTGCAGGTAGTACGCATTCGGGACAAATGAACCGAAGTGCTAAAATAGCTGCTATAAAGAACAAACTGAAATCCTTGGAAGAAGAGAACTGTTGCTTGAAGAAGCCCAGGCAAGGTGACAACATCACTTGACTCGCCGCTAAAGTTTGTAAGTAGATAAGTTGCGCAAATCATTTAGCTTGTTGAGCTTGAACAGTTTTATCATTTGATCTTAAGGATTTGTGTAGGCTTTAGCTGTAATGTTCATCTGTAACTTGATTGTTTCTTGATCAATCATATACGTGACACATCTAATTTGAACATTGTACTTTAAAGAAAAATGAAAGAAAGTACAACTTCAACTAAATAGTGTCATCCCATTTTAAATCACAGAGGCATTACTATAGAAGCAAAGTATAGGTTGGTATTCTCAATTTCTAATAGGGGTGTTAATAACTTTAAATGCACATGAATTGTTTATTTTTGAATTTCTTGCTAGGTGAGTAGGTGGCAGGATTTTCATAGTAGTAGTATGGTTCTAAACTTGAGCTTTCATCTTAATCATCATCATTATTATCAAAACCTTTCCACCTATGCTCTGGTTTTGACTCTTAGCTTCTCTAGCCTTCTCATGACCATTTATTTGGGCCAAATTATTTCATTAACTGTTTTCATTTTACGTTGTTCATGTCTATAATTGTCTCAATTGACTTTCTTTTATTTTAACCCATTAGAATTATCTTTAGTTCTTTTCTACCATATTCATTTTACAGTTCTACCTTTCAAGTTCTCAACATTGTTTCAATATTTAATAGACGGAAAGCATAATTAATCTTGATGTTATCTCATTAATATTCTGTTCTTACTCTTTCCTTTTCTGGTGTGGAGCACAATTAAGATTGGTAACACCTTATTATGACATACAAAACCTGAACTAGAATCAGTCCTAAAATGAAATTTAAAGGGTTTTTTACCCTCCAATAGTCTAGTCATAGCATTAGTCATCTTGACTTAAAAGTCTGACTAAAAATGCTGCTTCATATTTTTTCATAAGCCCCTTTTTGCCCAACACCACAACGACTTCCTTAGCATCAATAATTCATGGGCGATGAAAAGAAGAGTAGACTGTTTATTACCTCACAAAAACATCAAGAGGAAAAACTTCTCTTTCTTTTTCCATCTCCGGTTTCATCAAAACTACAGTTTTCCTCGTCTTCTTGTCCTTTATTTGTTGGCTCTGTATACAACACCATAAGTGCCTTCTTCTATCTTGTTAGAGCAAAGGACATGAAGACTAGGAAAATTGTAGCTTAGATGAAGCCCAAGATGGAAAGAGAAAGTTAAGGTTTCCCTTTGTGATGTTCTTCCTTGGAGAAATAATCAGTCTATTGTTGTTTCATCACCCCATCAGTTGTTGAAGTTGAGTAAATGGGTGATTGTTTTTTTTCTCACTAATTAGTGGTAGGCCAACACAAAATACTCTTTGTTTTTTACCACTAATTTGTGGTACTAAGAGGTAAATTTTTAATTTTGGACCGCCAACCCAGATTTGCCACTACTTTTTAGTGGTTAAAGAAAAAGAACATTTTTTTGTGGGGTTACCGCTGATTAGTAACAAAAAAAAACAATCACCCCTTAAGAATTGTAGCTATTGGGGGTGTCAAGTATCTATGTATTTTTATATTCGATGGGACATGAGACAGACCAACAAATATTGCTTTTTTCTATTGATCTTTAACCTTATTCAATATTTTTAGGTACAAAAATTAGGAAAATAAGAATACAAATATTGAACAACTAATCAGAACCGGCTAATTTTAATAGAGTACTGTTTTTTGGACCGATTAAATGCCCAAATGGGTGCCAGAAGTAAGAGGAAGAGGGGAAAAGTGGTGGGTCCTACTTATAGCATAAGCGGCTGGTCACTCAAGCCGATCACAAACCGACACTCTCAAGCCGATCGCAACCTCACTCTCTATGATCTTATTATCTTAACCTTCAAAAATCTCAATGTGAAACTTAGGTCGTTGGAAATGAAATCGAATTCCTTAAGCTGGTGGGTTTGTGATTCCTCGATTGCGAGTGGAATCATGTTCATTGACTAAAGCTATGGCGTAGTTTAAGGGTGTCAATGGATACCCGTTTACTCGAGAAACAAACCAAATCGGAACCGACTTGTGATTCAATAACTGGGAACCAACCTGTTGACACGCCTAGGGCTAATAAGGGCTACCCTCGTCAGGTGGGCCCATTGATCAAACTAACCGTACCAGTTCCATAAGAGAACCAAACCATTTCACGGTTTCCTTTTCCGAGTCCAACAGACTTACCTGTTTCGAGTCAACTCTCTCTCTCTCTCTCTCTCTCTCTTCTTTCTCTCTCCTACGAGGTCCATTACAACAGTAATGGCGTTGCCATTGTTATCTTTCTACACGACTCACTCTACCTCGCCATTAACGACCTTGGGTAAATCGACCCTCAGTTCCCGCCATAACTTCCCAACGATCTTAACGACCAAAACCACCTTCTCTAACTCAAAACCACCACTTCTTCACAACAAAACCTTCATCTCCCCCCTCGTCCCTGAAAACCCTAACTCAAATCGATCTCTAAAGACCAGAGCTCAGTTGAATTTCCCTCTTATTTCTCCTCACGATCAATGGGGAACTTGGACTGCTCTCTTCGCCACCGGCGCTTTTGGTATCTGGTAATTAAAATTCTTTCCACACTGTTGTTAATCATTGCGATCTTAGTTAGTTTTTTAGGGTTTTTGAAATTTGGGATTTTGAATGTCGGAGAAAACCAAAATTGGGAGTGCTTTAAGTGGGGCATTGGTGAGTACACTGGTGGGACTTGCGGCGAGTAATTTGGGGATGAAGCACCAGCTTATACAGTGGTAATGAAGTATCTGCTACCCATGGCTGTTTCATTACTGTTGTTTAGAGCGGATTTGCGTCGTGTGGTACAGTCCACTGGGACATTGCTCTTGGCCTTCTTACTTGGTGCAGGTCATACATTATATGCTTTGTGCAAGATCACATTTTCTTTAATTTGTCCTGTTTTTGGAGTTTTTGAATTGTTAATGTTGCTCTATATAGGTTTGAATTTTTGTATAGCTTTCTCTGCTTGATGGATTGATTCACATTAGTAATAACTGATATTGAGATCCATAATGATTTTAAGCATTGATTTGTTCTCGAGTTTGTACCAAAATTAATAAGCTGAATTATGTGCATGCTCATGTTTGCAAAGTGATTTTCCTTTGGGAGTCAGGACTCTAGACTCCAGGTTTTAACAAAAAATCGCAATGCACTATTGATTTATTACGTGATCTTTTATTTATCAGCAACTTGTAAACCATTGGACCTATTTCGATCAAGGGTTGGGATTTTTTGTTAATAGGTTTTGTCAAACCTGGCGCCCCAGGATCCTGATCCTTTTCCTTTATGTTCTTGAAAATTAATTTCTCTTCTTTATATTCGCGATGCCTCTGTATATCAATACGTTCCTTTCTGTTTTTAAAATTGATTTCTCTTTATACTCGTGATGCCTGTGTATATCAATATGGGTGTTTATGTGTGTAAGCTGATATCCTCTTTGTGGACCCTTAACTAGCTAAATGTGTGTCACAGTATCAGGACAATATCAGTACAAAAGTCACCTGATGCTCATTTATTGTTTGTATTATACTATTATGATATTTTTTTCTTCTTTTATTATTAATTATATAATTGTATTATGACAGTGGCTACTACAATTGGAACGGTAGTGGCATATCTGATGGTACCTATGCGATCACTTGGACAAGACAGCTGGAAGATTGCTGCTGCCCTCATGAGTGCTAGACATATCGGTGGAGGTAATTTCCAAGATCTGTGGTTGCATCGTGGGTGTATTGTCAGATTCTGCTTAGAAACGATGTAGATGGATGTATTCAAGTGGGCATTGCAATGCTATTTCGTCAATTTATTAATGAGCGTACTACCTGTAATTTATTTATTTGATAAGCCACACAGTACCTATTTTGGACATAATGCTTAGTGTTGCTAAATGATATTTAGGTAACTCTTTCTATGGGAAGTGTATATTCACATGTTCCACACAGAGATTTGTGGGGAGGACGAAATTCGTTGAATAGGTAATTTGAGCGTCAACTGGATGACACTCCAGAAAACTGGATCATCAATTCCATTACTGACCAGAAACAGAGCTTTGAACTCGCTGAGGGGAGATTCTAGTTTGGCTTGAGAAGCATCCTGTTATGATCTGTCTTGTAAGCTCTAGAGTCCTACGACTCCTACATGAATCACACTAGTTCACTGAAGTCTCCCACTAGAGATTTCTGTTGAGCTTATTCATAATGATGTTAAAAAAGGGGAGAGGGAGTACCAAGTGGGTATCGAATTGGATTAAGTACAAGTTAATCTGAGGTACGCTATATTAATGTGATTCTTCAAATCCCCGCTCTTTATATGTTTCTATACAACAGATGTATAGATTTGGGATGCATGTTTGATGAAGCATGGTTGTACTCCAGTATTGTTTAATATTAAATGCATACTAGAATTATAAGGAATGTCATATAAATATATTTTGAGAACATTGATTATGCTTATTTGTTTTTTTCTCATCAAATTCTGCTTTTGTAGTGTAAAGTGCCAATAATTTGTGCAAGTTTTATTTCTTTCCTCAAGTATATGCTGTAACTGATGGTGTTTTGTCCTCAATTTGTTGTAGCGGTCAATTACGTTGCTGTTTCGGAGGCTCTTGGTGTTTCTCCATCAGTTTTGGCTGCCGGATTAGCTGCAGATAATGTTATTTGTGCAATTTATTTCACGTCACTTTTTGCATTGGCATCTAAAATTCCTGATGAGGCTTCAACATCAGCCAATGGTGCGAAAGACTGTTGGGAAATAAATCCCACTACCCTGTGCACAATATCAGTGGAGCAAAATACTACAACCACTAGTCACAAAATATATGAGCTAGAAAATAAATCAGACATGCAAATAATGGGACAGCAGGATTTTTACGTGGAAAACCTCTTCAATGTGAAGATAAAAAACCACGGGACCTAGTCCAGAAATCTTCCACTATGATAATAATGGGGTTACAATGTTCTCCCTAAAACATTAGGGGTTTCAATCATCAAGATGTACAATAACACTTGGTTAACAATAATCTTCACCAAATTGATGGATATCACAAGATCTTTACCCTAAGGTAGATTTCATACTAACAACAAGAGTGTAGAGATTTTCTCACCAATCTAGGGTTTGAACAAACCCTAGAAATACCAATCTGGTGTGAAGAAGATGATAGCTACAAGAGCTTGCGGATGACGTCGTCACAGGCTCGCCGGAAAATTGACGGCAACTCCTTCTTCACGAACTCTTCTCTCGTCTGTTCTCTCTTTCTCTCGTCTGGTCTCTCTCAGTCTCACACTCTCTGTTTCTACGTTGAGATGGGAGGGTTGGAGAGAAAACCCAAAACAGAATCCGTTATTCACGGATCTGTTTTGTTTTCTCCCAAACAAAACAAGATNCTGTTTCTACGTTGAGATGGGAGGGTTGGAGAGAAAACCCAAAACAGAATCCGTTATTCACGGATCTGTTTTGTTTTCTCCCAAACAAAACAAGATAAGCTTGTCCCCCTTAGAATATAAAAGGGGGGACAAGCATGCTATGTTGGTGGGTCCCCCCATATATAGGGACTTCCCAACAAAGACAACCATATAAAATTTCACTTACTATTTATCATCACCCAAAATTTAGAAATACCTGTCCAAAAACTCCATGAACTTTTCAAAATAGCCAAAACCCCCCAAAATTCTCAAAATTAGATGTATAGACGTATTTGCCCTTATTAGATAAGGAAGAAACTAATTTTGACCAACTCCTAAATTTGGTAATAGGATATATTGAAGCATTTAATTTAGATACAATATTAAGTCTTTCTTAAAAATATTCTTTCAATTAGATCATGCTTAAATTAACCTAAGTTTTCTCCCTAATTAAGATTTTCAAATTCTGCCTATTATAGTCATAACCTTTGTTTACAACACTTTTATGAAGTCATTTGCTTAATTTTATGGCTCATTTTTTGCCAATACAAAATTGCAGAATTAATTAACAAAAAAGTTAGTACAAAATGGCTTAAACGTGCAAAATGTTTTTAGCATATGCACAAAAATAAAACTAACGAGTCTAAACAATTTTTGCACAACCAAAAATGAAACAACGGAATTTTTATTCCCGTAATATAAAATATAAAAATTATAATGCATATGCAAAAATTAATTTGTCAATGAAAATTTTCAAAAATTAAAGAAACATAGAGTCAATGCAAAACGATTGACACGTGCAAAAATTTTGCAATGTTCAAACGAAGTGTAAACAATAAAGCTTCGATTTAAAGATGAAAGTGGTTAAAGCGCATCTACCTTTAAAAGTCCTCATTATTTCATGTTCAAATGGGCAAAAATTATTTTTGCACAACAAAAAAAATCAAACAACGAATTTTTAAGTTAATCAATACAAATTGCAAAAATTGTAATTCATAAAAAAAAAAATTAATTTGATCTAGAAAAAATATATTTTGCAGGATAAAAAAAATTCAAACACAAATATAATTCGTAACAAAAAAATGAGAGAATGGTCTTTTTTAGCACTAGGGGAACCATTGTTTTATTAACAAAAAAAAGTGAAATCAAAATATTTTTCTCTTTTGTCTTTTAGGTTAGAAAATAATAATAAATATAGTAGTTTATAGAAGAAAAAATCTTTAAAATATTAAGGAGATAAAAATAATTTTTAACAAAATAGGAAACTAATTAATTCAAAATTATTAATTAAGCACCAATTAAGGAATAGAATCTTATTAAGATATTATTCTCTAATTAAAAAAGGGTAAACACGAAATTAAAAAAAGGAATTATTGACTAGTGGGGTAAACTGAAATTTTATCCCTTAAAAAGTATAAAATGGTAAAATAAAAAAAAATAAGGGAATTTTGGCTAATATGAAATGTTTGTGGGTTTTTTGGTATTTGGCACACAAAAATGGGGTTTTTGAGCAAAATTATGATAAAATACCACTCCTTAAATTCCCCCTAAATTATCTCTCTTTCATTTCTTTCTTAAATTTCTTAAATAAAATTTACTCAATCCTAACTAATCTTAAAAATTGGATGTAATTATGATAATTATTATAGAATTAATGCGTAATTAGTGGCCAATTAAATAGAATCAATAAAAATAAAAGAATAAATTTTGAAAAGAAAATTTAGGAGGAATTTAAGTAGATATAAATTTTATTTGGTTAGCTTAATTAACATGATAAATGACCAATTAAAGAGAATTAGTGAGATATGAGGTGAGAAGAGAAACCTTGAGTGTGACACGTCAGCCTTGAAAGCCTCAATGAGTGACACATCCGCGTTAGAGGACTCATAGCGTGACACGTGGCGTTTGAGGTTTCTGCTAACTAATCTTAAAAATTGAGTGTAATTATGATAATTGTTACATAATTAATGCGTAATTAGTGGCCAATTAAATGGAACCAATCTAATTATCTAACTTATTTATTTTTTAATTGGATACCAATTATAAATTAATTGTGTTTTTAATAAAAACACAAATCATAATCAAAACTCCAATTTCATAATCATCACTACCATTAATGCCAAAAAAAAGGCAAAGAAAATCTAATAGATTTTCTAATTACTAATTAAAACCGATTATATACCCAAGTTTAATTACCTATTACGAAACTAATAATAGTTAAATTAGTAATCATACATACAAAATTAATAATAATAGACATTCTAAATTAGTAATTGCAATATTGTTACAAAATACAATTAATAATACCCATTCAATTAGTTGTTACAAATTTCACTCAATATTGTGCTGATTAATTAACTCCTCCATTATAAATAAAGTGTGATGTAGGTGTTTTTTTGTGCTTTTTAGGTATATCTCTCTTCTCTTTTTAATGTTGGCATGTATTATTTTTAGTTCTTCTCTTTTTGCACTCGAACCTCACCCTGATTACATTACGTTTAATTTGAGTAAGTTTAATAATTTTATTTTGCTTTGCAGGAATTAGTAATAGGTAAAAGGGTTTGAAATTTCAGTATCGTGCTAATATTGTGTGGTAAGTAGACTCGATCATTTGTATATATTTTACTTTATTTTAATAAGCAATTACATAAATTTAGTTCAATCACTTTTTTTATCCTATCCAAGACATTATTTTATTAAGTTTTCATTTTTTCTTTTTTAATGATAAAAAATACTACAAATTTTGAGTCAGTGGATCATGTTATTTGGGATAATAATGTAACCAGGGATTATTGTTATTAATTCAATAGGATTTTCGTGAAAGCAGAATTGAGTGATTATCATTTTTTCAGATATAAATGACAAGCCCGAAAAATCTTTCCTCCGATCAAGAATTAAATTTTGATTGTTATAAAAAGAACCATGAAAAATTATGTTAGATCACAAATTTCTCAATTTTTTCCGCTAAAACGCCAGCCAAAACAAGAATATATATAACAATAGCAATATAATTTTTATTTTAATCATTTTTATTTATATTCAATAGAATTATTCGGTGAGAGATTGTTATCTTTTGATGCTCCCTATTTGATTTTCTACTTCTCTAACATAGTAAGTGATGCATTATAAGGTATAATTTTAAATAACAATTCCAAAGATCTAATTTATCTCAGTCTTTATTAGTTCCTTTTTTTACAAAAAAAGAAAAAAAGAAAAAAAGAAGAAGAAGAATAAACAAACAGAAGAATTTCTTTGATTAAAATGAAGATGGCATTTGTCGATATAGATAAAAATATTACATTTGGAAGTTATGTAGTGACATAACGAACAATTGTGGTTGCATATAGTCGCTTTTGAAAATTTAGTATGAAGTTATAAATTAATTGGTTTTCTTTTGGTGAAATTATTTGGGTAAAAATTCAAAAATTATTTTTTTCTAAAACAAAAGTTAAAAGTTAATATATATAGTTTTCACTTTAGGAATTCTTATTTTAATATAATTTTAATGCAATCCCCATGTAGGACCTACATAGAGATGATCTGATTTTTTGAGAATAATCTCATCACCATTTAGATCATCCTCAATGGAAAATACATTTTTAAAATATCTAACTCCATATAATATTGGTTTAAGCTTATTAATAAAATGAACGGCTTACAAATCTATTGTATACTCAATGTACAAATCAATTAAGATCACTATTACTATAGCTATTACTAACATCCATTACAAAAGTAATGAAAACAATACTAATATTAGATGTTACAAATCTTATATACAAGGATAAATGTTATAAGCTATTCTTTTATTATATGAACTTCATGTAGTTATTTATCTTTCTATTTCAAATTACTAATAACAATTAATTGTAAGAATTTGTGGCCCACATAACTCAGTATGATGATCCATTGTGTTTGCAAACATGGGCTTTATCTAAACTCAATCTCTTAGGCCCGTAAGATTTAAGGAACTATCTTATTATATTATGTAGGGAAACACCCAATCACTACCTATGATGGAATAGGTAGTATATAAGTATTAGAGGTGATTAGGGTTCTTACTCTCGCCCAATTCTAGTGCCTAAAATCCTCCATCAGTTTTGCACCCACCTCTCAAGTTCCTGGTGTGTTATGGGTAGAGACATAAAACGATCACCCTACAAACCGTGATGCTTCAAGATGATTTTTTTGGATCCGCAATGTAAGGTACGTCTCCTTGATTAAATTAAGTGGTTAGCATGATTATCAAGATCCTTAATTCATATTTTATTTCAGCCTTATTGTTGTTACATGAACATAATAGTTTAATATGTGGTATCAGAGCATTGAGTTCTGATATTCATGCTTTCCCGTTTCTTAATTGAGATTGAATCGTGAGATTTTTGTTATGTAAAATATACGGTACAATTGTGGTGTGTGCGGTTTCATATGGAAGAGATTCATAGAGGTTTTTCTGTCGTGAGTTTTACAATGGTTTAATGTTGATTTCCTTTATATTGATTTGTTTAAAGGGTTTTTTTTCAAAATATACGTTTAACCTATTGGTGAGGATCCATGTAGATGGATGTCAATACTCTGCTTTATCAAAAAAAAAATAGTAAATTATTAAATGGTTCATAACTTACAGTTGAAGAGAAAGTAAGTTTATTTGAGTTTACACCATTTGTTTCGATGAAGATCCAATAAAAAAGAAAGGGGTTTTTGGTGTACTTACTGTGACGATATTGAATGAAAGGTATTAGTCGTTTATTGTTTTTTCCGAGAGATTTTGGGACATGTAACTTAAAGTTTTCTGGTTTAAATGGCTTCCGGGTACTATTTAAGATCTCCTGTGGTTTAGAATAGTTCCGACCGTCGTAAGGCATCGGCGGCATTAGATGGCGGTGGGTTGGAGTCATGTTTAGGCTAGGGTTCTACTGGATCTTCTTTCTCGTTTAGAGAAGGAAGGTAACGTGGCAATAAAGGTTTATAAAAAACAATAATGATGAATGAGTAACGTGACTTATTCTAAATGATTTGACCGAGTTGACACAGTAAATTAAACCCTTTATATTAGTAAACCGAGTTGACTCGGAATGAATTGAACCAGGTCAATTATATGGACTAGGGCTGCACACGGTTCGGTTTGGTTGGGTTTTTTATCAAACCCATAGCCAAACCATTAATTAATTTAGGAGGACCAAAACCATACCAAACCATGATGGTTTTTTTTTTTTAAGAACCAAAACCACACCATCGGTTTTTTGGATTTTTTGGGTTTTTCGGTTTTTTTCAAATTTCGGATTTTTTTAGGGGTTTTCGGTTTTTTTAACGGACAAATCATTCAAAACTAAAGTTTAACTAGATTAAAAAATTAACATATGACATTTATCAATTGATCATTTAAACTTAAACTAAAACATGACATAATTAGAGCACTTGCATTATAAAAATTTAAAGTTCGATCAAACTTAAAAAATAAAAAACTGATTTTTTGAAAACATTGGTATATGTGCGAGTTTTTTTCATAAGTTAGCATGCATATTTATATATAATAATGCATGTGTATACTATATAGGTATATGTGCGGGTTTTTTTCTGGTTTTTTTGGTTTGGTGTTTTTGGTACGGTTTTGGTTTTTTTGGTTTTTTGAAAACATGAAACCAAAACCAGACCATAAATATCGGTTTTTGCGGTTTTTTGGTTTTTCGGGTTTTGGGTTTCTTGGTTTTACAGTTTGTCGGTATTTTTTTCGGTTCGGACCAGTTCGGACCGGATTTAAAACCGCACCATATGCAGCCCTAATATGGACCAAACCGAACCTTATGTGATCCCAACCGAATAACATGAACCCGTTTTGACCGGTACCAGTTTTCTGAATCAGTTCAAGACTTGGATTCAGAATTGAAATAGAACCATTTGGTTCTGACATGAACCTAACCAAATTGAACAGAATCGAATTCGAACCTGGAACCAATAATATTGAGTTGGAATAGAACTGGACTTGTTTTGGAAGTGAACCAGCATAATTGGAATATGCTAAAACCGAATTAATTAATCTGGCGAGAACTAAGTTCAATTAAAACCAATCTGAATTGAATCACTGGAACCAGAATCGTATTTCTGAAATTGGAATAAAATTGGGACCAATTTACGTCTATAGGTTTTTATGCAATTCCAGGCTCATTTGATGTCCGTTTTTGAGCCGTAAAGGCCCATTTTGAACGATTTTTCGAGCCGGACGTATTGGAATCATAATATGATTGATTTGACATGCTTTTAATTAAATTACATTAATATTTACCTGATAATGCTTTAGGGTCTTGTTAATTTCTTATTATTTCAATCTTATTTCTTGACCCTATTTGTAATTTATTCTTGCATGCTAATATCACACTGATGAACTATAGAATGTTACGAGTTTAACCAAAATAGTGGTTGCCAAAGTGACCAGCGATGAATGATAAACTTATATATTTAGTTCATATTACTGTAACTTAGAGCAGTGAAATAGTCAGTTACATTTCTTATTTAATTATCAACTAGAGATTGATCCAAAGACGCATCGTTAGTTGTAATAATTATGAAATGTTATAATGTAACTAATTTTATCGCCCCACCTTAGGATATATTATAAGTGAACAATCTGTATGTAATGGTTTTAGCCCAAAGGCGAAACCGTGGCGATACTACTAGTTCATCATTAGGTATCTATTATCCTGAATTATGATTATGGGGTTACCCACATAGTGGAGAGACTTATTGTTTATGCGAGCACTCGGTATATTATAATTTTAGCCTAAAGGCAAATTATGATGATACTACCTGCTCAACATCAGAACATAAGTTATGAATAAACACTTCGTATGTTGCGGTTTTAGCCCAAAGGTAAAATCGTGATGATACTGTTAGTTCATCATTAAAGTATACTTTGTTCTAAATTACGATTACATGAGTTTCTCTTCACCTTTGAGTGAACGCTTGGTATGTTGTGGTTTTAGCCCAAAGGCGAGACCATGATAATACTCTTTGTTCATATAGTGAAGAGACGCATCCCTTGTGAGAGTGCTTAGTATATTGCAATTTTAACCTAAAGGTGAAATTGTGATGATACTGCATGCTCAAATTTAGAACATATGTTTTGAGTGAACACTTGGTATATCGCGATTTTGGCCCAAAGGTGAAATCGTGATAATACTGCTAGTCCATCATTAAAGGTATACATTTGTTCTAATTAAAGTTAAATGTTTTATCTTCACTATT
The DNA here is from genome assembly GCA_002174775.1 of Macleaya cordata. Classification (NCBI taxonomy): domain Eukaryota; kingdom Viridiplantae; phylum Streptophyta; class Magnoliopsida; order Ranunculales; family Papaveraceae; genus Macleaya; species Macleaya cordata. The sequence goes on from MVGT01003042.1 coordinate 41,505, forward strand.
TGAGTGAACACTTTGTATGTTATTGTTTTGCCCAAAGGCGAAATAATGATGATACTTCTTGTTCATTAATTATGATAAAATGAGTTTCATTTTTTCACTGCTTGAGTGAACGCTATGTATGTCATAGTTTTTCGTCCGAAGGCAAAATCATGATGACACTCCTTGTTCATCAATAACTAAGATGTATATCATTCTAAATTATATTTAGCCAAGATCATAACTTACTATATTATTGTTCGCTTTGTCTGTCACTTATTTTGATGGAATAATGGTACGCACCGTTGAATAAGTTTAGTAAACTCACTACTTTAACGAATATTAGTAGTTTGAATGTAAGATCCTTTCTTTAAGTATTAGAAAAGGGCTAAATAGACTTAGCATTATGCTTGTGTGAGTATACGTTATAAATAATACGTACAATATTAGACTTCCCAAAATTAATTGTGCTTATTTCTTAGTAATGGCGAATTTAGTGGGAGTAGTGAACCACGAAATGTGGAGATAACATGTATTCGTTCCTATACATGTAACTACTCCATAACGAATATATCACCATTAATTATGAATCTAGCTGCAAAATTAAAGTATTTAGGAGGAATTTATATGTCTTTTATCATTGAGAATTCCTGGCTCTTTATTATGATTGATTTCAAACTCATGATAATTATGGTTATTTAAGAAGAGGCAACGCTTCAGCAACTAGGACTTCATTAGATTCATCATAATTCAAGAAGCTTGAAATAAATAGAGAAATCTGAAAAGACAAATCCAAAGTAAATGAGTCTAATTATTTTACCTAGGCTCATAGACGGAGTCAGACAATAAAAATGTTTCTTCTGTAATAGATGGAATAATTTTAAAAAGATTGTCATAAATGTGAGGTGTGTTTCGAAATAGGGAAGGAAAAATGTTTAACCTTCTTATGTTTTGAAACAATCCTCATTGAAGCTCCCTAAATGATTTGGATGGTCAATTGAAGGACTGCTTATTATTTTTCAATATATGCAGGATTTTATTATATAATTATATTTTAATTCTGCGTTGTAGTGTTGAAAATTAAATAGTCAATGGATGAAAGCTCCCATTTTTAAAGGCATAAACATTTAGAGTATATCTCTAAAGTAGAGTTATAGAGATCAATGAAAGATGGAATCTTTTTAGTTTTGGATCCTATTGATCTCAAGGTGTGAAGTTTTGTATTAATGAAGAACAAACAAGCACACCAGTATAGGTGCTATATAAAGTGCATAGCTTCTTGAAAATATACACTTGGATATCAGTATGCTTTGACCACTTTGTGTTTCGGTGGAAAAAGAATTTATCACCTTTATAGATATTTTTCATATTAAGAGCAAATCTAATTCTAAAGGTAATACTCAAACAATGGATATCCATGAGATGAACATTGTTGGGTTTGTAAGAAAATTAGATGTAAAATGTGAGAATCATTTGATGTGATGAAGGTGATGGATATTTTGATATGATAAACGACATAACGTCGAAATCGTATATTAAAGTTATGGTTTTATCATTCTAATCATAGTATGATAGCACTAAAATCAATAATGTCAAATTATTATAGAATGGTGAAATCAATGGGAGTGAATAACGATTAAAAGTGGTAATTAAAGGAGGTATGATACAAGTCCCTATATCCTTCCTCTAGAGAAGTTGTTTATCTTATGGTTGTTGACTAGTTCAACAACATTATGAACAACTGAATGAACAATCACTCCGTAATGAGATTATCACCAATTAATCGAAAGTAGAATAGCCCTAGAGAATAACATTATGTTGTTTTGAAAAGGAACAAATTTATTATTCTGAATGACTATGAATTTTATAGCTATATGAATTTGAATTTGACATAAATGGTGAGTAATGTAACTGTTAAAAGAGAAAGGCACTTAGATTATTCTAAGAGTTTTTTCATTTAGGAAAAGAAACACATAATTTGCAAGTCTAAGTGATCGATACGTAGATATAGACATGTTTCCTAGAGATGGTACTTCAAGTTCAATAATGCCATCATTATATTTCTTCAGTTTAAAAAATACCTTATAAATCGGTATTTGTTTCTGAAGAATAGTGGGAGTAAGTTTATATTTCTTGTTATATGTATTGATAGTAGTTAACTTGCTAGAAGTGATTTTGGTTCATTTCATAGAACCAAAGTATTTCTCACTGCCGAAGATATTATTGAGATAGCCCACGTATTTGGAATAGAAATATTTTGAAACCAAACACAATAATTGTTAGAGTTATCTCAAAAGAGAAATATCTGAATAGATTTAGAAGAATTCAATAAGTTCAGCTAGTAACACCCTATTATGAAATAATGATAGGGAGTGTAAGTACATGGAAGAAAATTCCGTCTAATGAGGCTTTGGGAAGCCTTATGTTTACCCTGATAGTATGAAGTATCTTTAGTTATGTACTCCTATGAATGAGAAGGGATTATGATGAAAGTTATATCGATCCATTATATTATTGTATCATCAAGAATAAATGTGGATTGACTTTGTGGCAAACTTGAGGCCACAACTTATAGTCATGGTTGCGAAATTTATCTCCGGACTTGGGTTTAGTCAACGTTGCTGCCAAGTTGTTGAGAGTTTAATGTGTCGTAATAGTCATCTTTTCAAGGAGTAAAGTATTATAATAGACTAAATACTTTTTCTTAAGAGAGAGATTCAGAAACATAGGTGTCTTTAGAATGTATAAGCTGTAGCTTATAATTACGAATCCATTAACCAAGGGATCATGATTAAAATATTTAAGGAACATGATGATATTTTTTAATGTATCCCATGATGTTGGCCATATGGTTACATGGATGTTATGATTATTTTCTATTAAACATCTTTGAGATCTCATTGTTGTATTTTTTTATTATCCTATTATCTCTACTTGTACACATATTTGAGATGGGATGTATAACAACAGGAATAGTCTTAACAAGACTTAATAGTTGAACCGATTTAAAAGGCATTTATGTTGTTGACCTTTTATGAATATAGATTCCCTAATTATTGATCATGTTAGGTGAGTTCTAGTTTTGTGGTGCATGGAAGGAAATATGTTGGATTAAAGATGTATGACCGCCATGACTCAAACTAGTAGCTTGCTTAATTATGATATTATGATAGTTAATAAGATAGTTGAGGATTGGGATGTTTTCCAATCGCACGCATGTATGTTATTTTAGTCTTAAGCCCATTATTGAGTCGTTTTGCAAAATGATTTCGAAATAATTTCTTGAAATAAAACTTATTTTGTTTTACTATAGGTCATATGAGCTAAGTGGGAGAATGTAAGAATTTGTGGCCCACGTAACCCAATATGATGATCCATTGTGTTTGCAAACATGGGCTTTATCTAAATCCAATCCCTTAGGCCCGTAAGATTTAAGGGACTATCTTATTATATTATAGAGAGAAACACCCAATCACTATCTATGATGGAATAGGTAGTATATAAGTATTAGGGGTGATTAGGGTTCTTATTCTTGCCCAATTCTAGTGCCTAAAATCCTCCATCAGTTTTGCACTCACCTCTCAAATTCCTGGTGTGTTATGGGTAGAGACGTAAAACGATCACCCTACAAACTGTGATGCTTCAAGATGGTTTTTTTGGATCCACGATGTAAGGTACGTCTCCTTGATTAAATTAAGTGGTTAGCGTGATTATCAAGATCCTTAATTCATGTTTATTTCTGCCTTATTGTTGTTACATGAACATAATAGTTTAATATTAATATGACAATATTACAGATCATACTAACTAAATCATATTTATTAGCATAATTTTTAAAATAGGCTAACAAAACTCTCTCTCTTAGGTGTGGGTTAAAAAAACTTACATCTATTATCTATTATCCTATACTATAGGAGAAGCCTTGGGTTAACAAAACCCTCTCTCTTAGGTGTGGGTTAAAAAAACTTGCATCATAAACATATGGCCCAATCTATTATCTATTATTGGGTTAACAAAACCCTCTCTCTTAGGTGTGGGTAAAAAACCTACATTATAAATATAAATTCAAATTCTAAAACAACTAAATTTTATAATTATTTAATAAAAAATTCAAAATTTTTTTTTAAAGAAGCCCCCGTGCCTTGCACGGGATATGGGGGATAGTAATATACAATAGGAGAAGCCTTGGGTTAAAAAAATCATCTCTCTTACGTGTGGGTTAAAAAAACCTACATTATAAACATGTGGCACAATCTATTGGGTTTACAAAATCCTCTCTCTTAGGTATGGGATAAAAAAACCTACATTATAAACATATAGCCCAATCTATAGGAGAAGCCTTTCTCAAATTCTAAAATAACTAAATTTTCTAATTATCTAATAAAAAAATTCAATATTTTTTTTAAAAGAAGCTCCGGTGCCTTGTACGAGATATAGGGGCTAGTTATAAACATATGACCCAATCTATTATCTATTATTGGGTTAACAAAACTCTATATCTTAGGTGTGGGTTAAAAAAACCTACAATATAAATATATGGCCTAATCTAATATACTATAGGGAGAAGCCTTTCTCAAATTCTAAAATAATTAAATTTTTTAATTATCTAATAAAAAAATTCAAATTTTTTTTGTTTTTTTAAAAGAAGTCCCGTGCACCTTGCACGGGATATGGGGCTAGTTATTATTAATAAGGCAATCGCACCTTAGCTAAAAAAAGACAACTATTAAATACGTCTGGCATGCTTTATAAACTAGAATCTCATTGTTATTAACAAAAAAAGTTGACATTTGAAACTATTTTGAAGAACCGCGCTCCCAAAAATTACTAACCGCCCTCCCAACATTTACGAACCGCACTCCTAAAATTGTCGATCTATAGATCTTAGGCGCTCCTGCTCCCAAACTGTGGAATCACTGTTTGGGAGCGGGAGCGCCCTTACATATGGGTGTTTTTGGTTACTAAGCTACGACCAAGTCAAAACTTAGTTAAAATTCAGAATAGTACATAGATTCGACTCTGAAAAATCATTGTGATCAATCCAAATAATGAAATAATTGAACAAACTAAAATTATCTAGAAAGGTAAGGTAGCCTATTTTTCAGATAAAAAAGGATAAAAAAGGTCTTCACCAAATTCGTTTTGTGAAGAAAAAAACGTATTTATTAATGGTGGAGTTTATTTCATACCATATAAAACTCTTAATTTGTGTGTGTCATCCTTGCGCAGGGCCCATGCTAGTCTTCTCTATATCGTTCCAATTTTATAGGATGTCTCCAAAGAGACTACCATATAAAAACTCCAAATAGTGAGATTCAATGTTCAGAATGTTGAAATAGAATAATGTTGAATATATTTGGAATTGTGGTGCCGAGCAAAATTCGATAAATTAGTGAGAGTGGGAAGCAAAGTCTTAAACAATAGAAAATTTAGAATTTTTTATTATGTGATGAAAAGATGATAGCCCATATTAAAACACACACAAAATTCAATCAACTATTATTGACCCTGAAATTAAGTGGCCCTTCCGGTTGCCTATGCGGTAGATATCACGAGCCTTTTAGAATAATATATATTTTTGCGAGGATGAACTAGTTAGAGACATCTCCGCCAAATTAGCCCTTGGATCATCTCCAATGCGGGCCCAACAATTATGTGTTTTTTGTTAGGTAAGAAAATAGTAGCATTAAATATTTCTACTGTTTCATTAATTAGAGAGCTCTATTCTAAACAATAATAACAGGAGATGAACCAGCGGTTGATTTTTGGTGAGGATGGTTTAATCACCATGGGGATCATCCTCACCAAATGTCATTCTGAAATTTGTGCTCCCCTCATCTACATGGTGGAAATTTTAATGGTAGGAGGGATATTGCAACATGCCTTATTGCAACACACAATTTGTAGAGTTCATATGGAGATGATTCAAGGGCTAATTTTCGGTGTGAATGTTCTCCTCATCATGTATAACATCATATTCAGGAATCAACCCATTCCAAAACTTCTAATGCCCTCAAATAAGCCTATGAAAAATTATCAAATTTTAGGCGTTATTTTAGACCGTTGATTTCTGATAAACTTTTAATTAGATTAGAACTTTTAGAATGAGCTGATTTTTTGATATATTGATCTACATGCTAAGGAGAACATCCCCACTGAAAATCGACTCTTAAATCAACTCCATGTAAGCCCACAAAAAAGTGTGTTGCAGTAGTGTTGCAATAATGTATGTTGCAATATCATTCCTCAAATTTAAATGGCTCAAAATTCAAAATGTAGATGAAGGGAGCACAAGTTTCAGAATGACATGATTTTTGGTAAGCCGATCTCATCCTTGCCAAAAATCAGCCCTTAGATTATCTTCATGTAGGTCCGACATGCAAGCCAGTCAGAGAGAGGAAGTTCGCATAGCATTACTCTTTTCAAATATTAGCAGAATACCAAGCAGGGCTAGTCATTATCAGTTTTCTAACCACATCATTTTTCATTCACTCATCTTCAACTTTCTTTTCTTCCAACTGTGACAGATAATTGTTACCAGAGTTGGCCGATACAAATCAAACGAGTTGAAAAGACATCAAAACGGGGTCAAATCCAAAATTTCGTTATGAAAAAGAAAAAATAATTGTTACCAGAGCTGGAAAATTCTAGCTCAAATATCACCCTGATGGGATGATCAGAATTATCCAATATATAGAAGCTTTTTACACAACTAAGTTACACCGTTAACATAATTATCATGAAAAGTAATAGATAACAAAACTAAGAGTCTTACATGGAAGTCCTGATGATATCTGAGAACTTCAATCTTCTGGCCACGATTCAAATGAAGTAATAAGGCCTCTGAATATTCGGGTTGAAAGTTGGTGTGCTTGAAATAGTTCTGAGTACAAGTTCCAGATGCTTTCTTCACCTAAGGAATCTGTACATAAAACAAGAGATAGTTACAAGAGTTCTATAACTGAGACACGCATGCACACATGCACACACAGATACACATACACGCAAGAGAGATAGAGAAACAGAGAGAGAGAGAGAGAGAGAGAGAGAGAGAGAGAGAGAGAGAGAGAGAATAATGCGGAATGACCAATTAGTTGTTGCAAGTGCATTCTGCAGTTGTGGTTACGTGTAACGACAATAAGTGAAACTTGCTTTTCGTTAAGTACAAATAAATTTTTTCAAAGAAATTTGACTGAAGCAAGATGGTTGTGGAAACATGTGACATGTTGAGGGATCTAAAGTCATGACATCCAACAAAATTACTGTTTGGAAGCTTTGCATATTAGTATAGATGAATGACATGCCAAGCTGAAATGATTCTTCTGAATTGAAAGATAACTAACAAACTAGAAATGAAATGGGGAAGTTTCAGGGTTCCTTCTTTTAATAGGTCAAAACACAGACTTACATCCTAACCCATATAAACCCTTTCTGAATAAATTCTACTGTTTTCAATCCTCCATAAACTACGTGTTTTCCTCATATTGATTTTATTTATATTTTATGAGTTGTTAGGTAAATGTTTTCAATGTTGCATGAAAATGTTTTTTTTTTTAAATTTCTGAATATTTTCCTGTATTTTTTCAAAAAAATCTGTTTGATACAAAACTTAAACTGTGTCAGGTATTGTCATGGTTACATTTGGTTCAAATAACACATTTACTAATATGTTGATTTCACTTATCTTTAACTTCTTTTCTTTCAATTATTCAACTTATACTATTTACAGTCTGCACCATTATCAGTGGCAGGGAAAATTTAAAACTTCATTATAAAGAACAATGATAATTGCCATCAGTGAAGAAATATTATATGACAAACAATCTAATAGGTCCAAAAATGGGAAATTCCAGCTAAAAATTTACCCTGACTGGATGATCAGAATCGTCCAATATATTTCTCTTTACACAACTAAATTACGCCATGTGGAACATACAGTAGATTGTGCAACAATTGGGCATTTTCAGATTGGGCAACATCCTGACTCTTATATAATATCATGAGAAGTAATAGATAAGGAAACTAAGTAAGAGTCTTACATGGAAGTCATGATGATATCTGAGAACCTCAAACTTCGGGCCCTGATGCAAATAAAGTAACAAGGCCTCTGAATATTTGGGCAGAAAGTTGGTGTGCTTGAAATAGCTCCCCGTCCAAGTTCCAGATGCTCTCTTCACCAAAAGAAGTAAATGTGAAAGCCGGAGTCTGTATATAATACAAGAGATGATTACAAGCGTTTTATCAACTGAAGGCAAAAGAAAAGAAAAAGAAAATAGAAAGAAAGAAAGATAAGAAACATACTTTGAAGTGTTCCACAAACTCAAAATTTAGGGGATCACCACCCTTTTTTGCAAGCTGTGTAAGGTGCCTGCATATATGTCAATTGATAATAATACCAAGTCACGTGTAAGTTATACTGAAAAAAAGTTAAAAATAAAGTCACATGTTGGTTACAGATTGATCTTTACGAATAAATGATGGAATATCGAAGAAAAAAATAGAAAAAGAAGGGAACAATATTTGTGGCGAAGATTCATTTTGGTTACCATAAATAAAAAGCACGAGGGCAATCTTTAATTAGTATGAGATCCAGAAGACCATCCGCAAGGTGTGCATCCGCCACTAAACCATCAGGAGCTCTTTCATTACGACAGGAAATAACAGCAGCACCAATACTAAGAAAACGCCCCTTAGATCTCAACCACTTTGAGTCTTCAACGTTTGTTTGGTGTGTTATAGTGGGACTATGTGTAATCACATGATTTGTTTTGAAGGACTCATTACAGATGTGGCAGTTCTTACGACAAACTTCTCTTTCAGGTTTCTTTGGTGGAACCCATGAACGCCATAGTGGTTGAGTCCTAGAATCCAGAAGAGCTTTCTTCGGTGGTGGTTCTAATTTTTCTGTTTTAACTTCTAGATAAGCTACCTCAGCCTCGTATGACCTGAAAAACCAAATAATATGATGGCTATGAAACAAAACACGAGTCATGAAACTTGACACCATGTTGAGAACCATATCAACCAGATCTAAATTCAAAATCCTCCTATCTTAACAAGAATGATAACATAACACAAATTAGAAGAATTAAAGAAAAGAAAAACATTGAAAAATCAGTCATCAACAGTTTTGTACACCATGATAGAAAACATAAAACAGCTAAATTTGAAGCAATTTGATCTCTCTAAAGAACACAAAAAAAAAAAAAAAGAAAAATCTTTGTACACATCCAAGGAACTTGAACCTTGAGTTTCTTCTTTTCTATTTATTGAAAATCAGCAGAAATCAGATGCAACGTGTCCTTAAGGCTTCACAAAATTAGAACAAAATGCCCTAAAACTATTCAAGCAAGATTGACAAGATGAAAAAATTGATCAAGTGTTTTAGCAGATTGACAAATAAATCAGGTCTTTAATAGAAACAACTCTCTTGTGATTCCACTCAAAAGAGGGTCAACGCTATGTGCTTATTTCATGCGATGAATGACCATGTCACTTAAATTAAGCTTAGAAGCTCTTCAACATTAAATTAGAAGATACCTGTGTCTTAAAAACACCTTTGTTCCTGCATAATCATAGCGTTTGGGGCCCATCCAGCGATAATTTTCACTCTCCTTGATGACATCTCCATAAAAGCCATACCTGGTGGTGGTGGGAGTCCAATTAAAAATACAAAAACAGATAAACATCCCAGTAACAGAACTACGATAATACATTATTAAAGAAAAGAAAAAACCAAAAGTTCTCCAGGAGTAAAGATTAAAGTAAAAGATATAACTATTTCCCCCTAAAGGTACAATATTTCTCATTTGAGAAAATTTAACATTAAATCATCCAAACATGTTCATTTAATAAATTCTTCTCCTTAAACCTTCCATTTAATAACTTATTTAAAACTTCATATCATAGACTCATTTAATAAGGTATTTAGTCATATTGATTTAACTATGGAGATGCTATCTTTTCTTTGTAGTAAGGGCGTTAAGTTCCAGCCACGTGCACCTCCACTAGTTTGTAATAGTGACCGTTCGGAAAAGACTCACTATTATTCAATTCAGCAATAAATAAGATCAATTCTGATCAGAACTTTCACCCCAGTATACTGAAAAGTATCCGAACTTTGAGCCATTACCTAGTCGTAAACTGGATTTACGGGTTAAATTTAATTGAATATTTAGGATAAGAGTTGATGACAATGATGAATATTTAGCGTAGATAGAGTTGAATAGGGAAGACTCAGTTTCCTGATCCTGATATTTAGGATAATAGTTAAAGACAATGATGACTAATAGACAATTTCCAGTATGACTGAATTGGTTCTAAGAAAATGATACCTCAAGGAGAACATCACACAATTTATAAGAAATAAATAAACTCTAATAAATTTGCAAGAATCTCAATTAAAACCCATCCATTGATGCACTTCAAAAGGAATGCAACCAATTAATATAAACATTAAAACAGAGGAAATCCTTAGGAGCTGCAAGACCAATTAGTAATGGCATAGCAGTAGGTCTGACTCACATGGAGGTGGTGGTTCGAAAAATCCAAATATATGCTCAACTAAGGAGCTGAAGGCCAAAATAAACCAGATCAGATACCCTAACCACTGATCTAGCGACTAGTCATCTTTTGGAGTGTGCAGAATTTTGGCCAGGAAGATCTCCTTGGAATGACCCATAGAATGGTGAGTCCCCAACTATTGCCGTGTTCCCCATGTGTACCACCACCACTACATCGACACTAAGGAACAATTATGGTATAAGACTATAAGAGTAGTGAGAAATTACCCAGCAAAAGAAGCGGCATAGCGTACACAAGGTGCATCTTTTGAAGATGATGTTGTTTTCCATCTGACAACTTGAGCTATATCAAGACATACACTTCTACCTAGAACAATTTGCAGAGCAGATGTTACAGGATCTCGAGCTCCAGTTGTACTGCAAAGGGATAAGACAACATGTCTTAACAAGTAAATTTACTAAAATATAATGAACCAAGAAAGAACTAGCAAGGTTAAAATTTCGATCTTAGTTTTCACCCTCTTTGATAGCAAAGGGGGCTTCTATCAACTTAAATTCCTAGACATCAAGAAATGGAAGGGAGTTTAGAGACCCAAATATATACATATAAGATATCCTAGAGTTGAGCCAAGGTAGATCAATGGTTACTCCATTATTCTTAGAGGCAGCAATTAGTGAGGTAACTCGTTGACTTTGACTACAAGGTAACTATAGTAGGATGCAGGAAAAACTTCTTTTTAATAAAACTAGTCAATATGCACATGTGCACATGCCTGAAACTCAATGCCCTTAGTACAAGGAATATAAAATCATCATAAATCAACCAATATAAATAAATACCTTATATGGCCTAAAGGCATAAGATAATAAATTGCGTATGATGACAAATAAAACCAAATAACTCGTTGAAGATTTGGGGAAAAATATACACTTTGCCTAGTAAAAAGAAAAAAAAGTTAAGTCTATTGAAGGAGTTATTAAGTGAAAGGTGTAGGAAGAGAAAAAGTTTATAAAATGAGCATAGTTGAGTTAGGCAAATGACAAATACACCCTTTATGAGGAAACAACTTACAATTTTTATTTAAACCTTTACTTGTGAGGAAACTTTTTAGAATGGTAATTTTGGAGGTTCTACAAAAAAGACCATACTGTGACTTGCAAGTTTTGGAACTATAATTGTATAGATATCTGTTTTTATAAATAAGTACTATCAAAATAAGAGTTTTATTAAGTGGAGCGCTGGAATTATATGTATGTAGAACGATTGTCATGTTCTGCTTCTTGGATTTGTTACTCATGTTATCTCTCTGTCGTTAATAATTGAAATAACATATAAAGAGAGATAAGATTATCTATGTCAAGCTATGTCTACAGTCTATCTTTATAGCCTATTAAAATTATAAAATCTATGCACTACAAACCTTGAGCTAGGTGCAATGAGATAAATGTATCGATATTAAGTATGCCCAAGATAAAGGTAGAACCAAAACTATTACAGAGTACAAGAAAATACCATATCACAATTGCATCAGTTGAACCTGAAGGAATAATTCCAAGTCTAAACCGTTCATTTGGGAGGGGAAATGAAGTACCTTCATCTGCATGATTTTCATAAGAACAGGAATATGTAATCAACTTTAGACATCAATAGTTGCTTGTTGCTTCTATAACGAAATCATTAGAAAAATAGGAAACCATTGGTTTTGGTCACTACTATGTATCATGTATGTTGATCACGTTAATAGAGCAAATATCACACTCTTTGGGCCCTCTGACCCTATAATGGTTTGGTCCACACTCCTTGACACATCAATATCAGCTGATATGTGATTCCAATCTGTTGGATTTGAGCACTTATCTTCATGGGTTTCGGACCCAATTTTCATTTTCATAGGCCTTGTTCCAGAATTCCATGATCAAAAGAGAAAAGAAACGCTCAAGTCAAATGAATATGGCATGACGAACACTCGGCACAGGTATTAGTGACCAACACCAAGAGGCATGTTTTAAACAAAACTAGAAAAAAGAAAAGGAACAAAAATCTCATTAACATTGAAGTTAATAAGGAAGCTCTTCACCTTGATCTACAACCGTATGGGTGATAAACTAACCTGTGTTACATGACCCACAACCAGTTCCTGTAATTCCAAACAAATCCAGTGAACATCATACTCCCACCCGCTACATCTTAGCATCAAATCTACATATACTTGAAATTATTTTATCACAAAACAATACTAAAATTTGATAACCTGTTCTACAAGGTTCTGAACTCTGAAGAAGCGGATCTTGTTCTCTGTATTGAGGAGAAGCGTCAGGTGTTTCATTTGGATCCGCTACAGATGCGTTACCATTGTTCCCAGCTGAATCAGTAACCTCCACTGGGTTAGGTGGGTAAGGAGCCTTATGTCTTGAAGAGAGAAGTCCATTTAGAATTTCATTGAAGAAACCATCACCACCCTGAAATAACATCCAACCATAAGAGGGCGTTTAGCAACCAGAAGTAGAAGTGCTTCTGCTTCTAAAAAAAAGCAGTACTTCTGAGAAGTCAAAAATTAAGAGAAGCTTGTATGGTAAACTACTGACTTATCAGTTGATAAGTCAATAAGTCAATATGGCAACGTAACATGATCAAAAGTCAAAATGAAAGAGATTGAACTATTAATATTAAAATAATAATAATAATAATAATAACAATAGTAGTAATAATAATAATTATTAGTATTATAATAATTACGGGTTTATATAATTTATACTATCATTTATGTTGTGTTATATTTCTACCATCCATCACCATCATTATCAACATCATCATCACTACTACCACCATCATCATCCATCATCCATCATCCATCATCATCATCATCATTATCATCACCACTACCATCATCATCAACACCACCACCATCGCCCATCATCATCACCACAATCATCATCCATCATCATCATGGTCATGATCATCCCCGGTAAAAGTAAGATGAAAACTTTTGGTTGCTATGAAGAAGAAATGGTGAGAGTGAATGAGGAGAAAAAATAAGAACAATAAAAATAATATAAGAGTTTGAGAAGTTACTTCTGTGAGAAGCAAGAAGCAAAATTTTTTTGCTTCAAATAGAAGCAACTTTTTTGCTACTAGAAGTCACTTCTTGAAAGTGTTACCATACAAACTTTTTTGCTGTTTGACTTATATAAGTCAAAAAGCAACTTCTTAAGTGGTTGCCAAACTCCCTCTAAATAACTAAAAGAATAGGGGGGAAAAAATAAAAAGCAGTATCAATGACAGAATAACTTAGCCTACTGGAAACACTAACTCGAATTGCTATGCTATGAACTAAAGAACTAGTAAAATCTTTATGGTTATTATAGAATTCTTTATACCTTTTTTTTTTTGTTTCCTAATTTATGGATGTAACTCAAAGAAGTCTCCTAATTTATGGATGTAAAAAAAGAGCAAAAAGTGATTCAAACGCTTATGAACATAATGCTTCTAATTCTCAAAAAAAAAAAAACATAATGCTTCTAACACAAAATGCAACTGGGGTATCAACATTCATAAGCATATATGAAGTGTAACAACAAAGAAACAGACAAGGCAGATCTTCATTGCTAAGTCCAAGTTTTACAGGGATGCCAGATCAGTATGATAGGAGAAGTGAATCATGAAGCCAACCTAAACCAAATCAATGGTTAATAGTTGCTGTCATAAGATAAAAGAAGAAAATAAAGAGAAGCTGGCGGCAGTTTTTATAGATGCCCTAATGCTTAAAGAAGGATATATCTTATCGGGTGAGAGCTAGAGATCACAATACGTGTCCATTGTTTACCTCTTGGTTGGAAAGTTCATACCAAGTTAAAAACAGTTGTAGCCACCAAGTAAAATGTTCTTAAGGTTTCTGCAGCAACGGACAAGCTAGCAATGCTGCAATTCAGTGGGTGCCTCAAAAACTTCTATTGTGATAGCATTAGGTCAAAATAGTCCACTAGGGCATCGCCTTTTTCTGCATGAATAATGATCAACATGAGGTCTCATTGTTTGAGCAAGATGGTAGTTTGTGATCATCTAGAATGGGGAGAACTGCATGCAGTCAGGAGGTTGAAGACAAAGTTCACAATGCCAGAATTTGATATTTCAATTTTACTGGTTCCAAAATTACCGGACCCTCAATTCCCATCTTGGTAAAGATACAGATTCTTAGTTAGGGAATAAAAGAGTGGGAGTACGAAGTAGACCTTGTGAGTTTTGGCTTGTCAAAAAATTGGAGTTGAAATTATACTGAATTGGATTCTCGGTTAAAAATGACAGCTTGGTAATATACCAACTCATTCCATCCATACACACCATTAGATCTACGTAACCTTTCTTTTTAACCTGATAAGATATTTAAGTCTCTATTCCCTAACATCTAATCAGTTTATGACTCTCCTTGGTGTCTTCCTCCATAGGCATAAGAAAATATGAAAAGTCCATGTATCTTGATCTGCAAACTCTGTGGAGAGAAATATTTAATTCATCCATCCTTCTGTCAGATAGTGGCAAATATTTTCCTACTCTCTTCTGTGTATGAAAATGTCGTACAGCTGGAGGTCCCCAGTATTTGGCCATCTCATCAGTTTAGTAATTAAAGAATAAGTGCATCATAAATAAGTCAAAATTGACAGATTAAGAAAATTAACATAGCTTAAATCTTCTAATGCTTCACAAGTTGTAAATGTTAAAAAGAGTATGACAATAATATCTGATGAACCAAGCAACAGTTTAAGAAAAGTCAAATTGAAAAAAAAAAATTTAAAATCATGCATCGGAAACTAGTTACTTACAACAGCAACAACACCATCATACGAATTAAGTTCCTTATCGGAAATAGATGCCATCACATCAAAAGCATGACCGGCCCTCTCTGTCACAGTCACCTGACCGATAAGTGGAACAGAACTATTAAATATTTGAAACTCATTGTGGGTTAGGGAATTGAAGGAGAAAATGAGAAGAAAAGAAGAAGCATTGGAATATTTCCCCCAAACTCACCTTTGTTTTTACTTTGGCACGAGAAAATATAGGAGCCACAGTTTCCCAAGTCCTAGAACCATTTCCTTTCCCGCTTAATGGATGAACAAAAACCTAACAAAAAACAATTAGGTTTTGGAAAAGGTTAAAAACTAATCTTATTCTGGTTCCAATAGGAAGCCTAGAAACAAGTAGCCTTTTCTTTTTACATACCTCCTCATGTTTTTCTTTGACTTTGAAATGCCCCCCTGTTCCTTTTTTTCCATTTTGACAACACAATCCTATTGACTTTGGTCAAGCGTCAACTAGCTGTGGAACAAGAGACACTCAGCTGCCCATTAGCTGAAGACTAAAACAACACAACTGCCCATAAAACTATTAAGTGAACCAGTGGAGACATGGTATTCTCCCCCCAAGCTTTTTGGTTTTTATCATGGGTTATTTCAGCTGAATTTATTCCGAAGGCCAAATCACAAGAAATTACTCTTAGATTATTCCCATCTTCAAAACCTCCAAAGTTCTAATAAACTAATAATATTCAATAGGGGCCTTCATCTCCTCCTTTGCAAGTAATGATTTCATGGAAACCTAAGATCCTCTCTAAGTCAAAGGTTTCCAATTCATCTTGTCTCAACTCCCTTGTGCTCAAATTCCTCTACAGAACCCCCAACACCCATAGGATCTAATGGACAATGTACTATTTTAACAGAGGATATAACAAATTTGGGCTGCTTCTTTGACCTTCTCAAAGTAATCACCATCATCTGCAGAGTGTTTGGTGTCTACATGCCTCAATAGAGAGTATTCCGGTTTCATCACATCGTTTCAATGGTTTTCATGCTCAAAAGTTCAAACTCCAGAAATGATGGAGTTGCAGTTGCTTATGTTTTTATCTCACTCTATTATACCAAAGATGTAGATATATTGAAGCTAAACATTAGAAGACGTTCTACATTAAAGGAGAGGAAGAGAAAAACTGACATGCATCATCCTACACTTCCTGTTGAAGGTGAAGATAGGTAACGAATAAGCGACTGTACAAAGGGTAAATTTATCACTTGATAAACTTACAGGCAGTTTTTCCAATTTAGTCTAAAGTAAACAGCAACTTGAGTGGCTTCACATGCTACAGCTGATCAATGAATCTTGATCAGAGTCAAGAGGCTTAGGTCATAAACACTAATAAACAGGGGGTAAGTCAAATTGGAAAAAGAAAAACATACTGGGTATGTCAAGAAAAAACAAACAAATAACATAAACAACTAAGAAACTAGATGTGGAATCAATAAAACAACATACCAAAAGGCTCTTAGGCCTTCCAACTTCCTTATTTATAAAAGAACTAATTTTATCCACCCATGTTTGGCATGTTTGCAAATCCATGTGACCAAATGTGTATGTAGCTAGGACCCAAAGAGAACATTTGGTGTTGGACCTTTGGAACCCATGCACTGTAAAACGATACATCTGCAGGAGCAAAGCAAATCAAACCTACTTACGATAAAATTATCTGAAAGGAAAAAGGAGTTCACCGCTAAGATAGGAAAAGAGTTGTAACCTCAGAATCACGGCCGAGAAGAGATGCTCTTGCATTTGGTGTAACTGACTCATGAATCAAACCCCAGTTCTTGAACTCAACAGCATAAACATCTGATATTTTTATTTCAGTTTCAACTTTTGAGGCAAGCTTTATTCCCAAACAAGAAGATGATTGGAAGCGACCTTCCTGATGATTGAGAAGGTTATTTCATGCCTCCCTCTTCTACATTCCCATCTTGTATCTTTAAATTTTGTTAAAAGTTAAAACTAATAACTTTGTAAGTCTCTTTCAGGTAAAAATCTATAAATATCTCGCCAAGATCATTACAATGAACTCCATTATAACCATTTTTAGTTAATAAACTTCATGTTAAAAAAAAAATCTATTCTTCTTAATTAGATTACTAAAGAAATAATTCTATTTTGATTCTTTTAATTGATGCTGCCTGCTAGTACCAACAACAAGAATAATAATGGTGATGATGAATTGATGATGATGGTTCCCCTGCTTCAATGTATTTAAATATATGTCAAATCTATACAAATTCGTGTCTACATTTACAGGTTTTACAATTCCATAGAAATCCCATTTTTAACTTAAACCCTTCACTTTTAACCTTCAATTCCATAAAAAAACCATTGAAAAAGAAAAAAAGAGTAAAATTTTGAACTTACATTATCCGCGGATTCTACTAATTTCCAAGACAACTCATCTGAATTGATGCTAAGAATGACTTCTCCCACATGATCCAAGAAGACATTCGAACTCACAATCAATTCGTCTCTGTCTATCTGCATCTTCGGGTGTAATTTATCCTTTTCTATGAACCCATCTTCATTTATCTCCATTAATGAAAGAAATCTCAAGAAAAAGAGAGAATCTGAGCTACCAGAGATAAATCTAACCGATTTTTAGTAGAAGATCATCAAAATTCTTGTTAGGGTTGGAAGATTTAGCAAGTAAAAATTTCTAGAGAACGCGTAAATCTTCCTTGAATGCGATCACCACGTTGAATTTGCAGGATTTTTTTTCTCTCTCTTCTCTCGGTTCTTCTTCTGTTGTGTTTTGCTCTGTAGATCGTTTGGTTTTGGGTGTTAACGGGTCAGTTCCGGTTGGGGTTAATGTCTCAACGGTTCAATTACGGTTCGGTATTAGACTATTGAGTTGGGGAGCTGCTAATTACATCCATTATTTCGTTAAGGGACCCTGTGTGATTTTGTGATTTCGATCAGGGCATCCATCACAAAATTGGGCACTCACGAAGTTAACTCAGCACTTTACCAGATGGCAGGGCCAGACAGGCCGGTTCAAGAGAAAGTGAAGCCCAAAGCAAACACGCGCGCAGAGTTGGTTGTCCATCCTCCCCACAAGCACTACTCGTATAACAAACTTATTTTGCCCCATGCGTGTGTGAGTTGTCAAATTCTGTGGCGCATTATTATTAAAAGAAATGAGATTGTAAATGATTCCACTGGTGACGATGTATGGTCTGACGTCATCATCTGACGTTAAAAAGATCAAACACATCATGCGCTCGACAAAATCAGCCCTTAGATTCACTTCACATAGGCGCACAAAACGTGTAAGTCAAATGTACGAATAAAATGGGTATTTTGATGTGATCTAGAGATTAAGGAGATCATTGTCCAAAAAAATCAGCCCTTGGACTAACTCCATGCAGGGTCGTATCTGAGCATATGTGGCATAAGCAACCGCATAGGGCCCCCAAATTTTGAGGGCCCCCAAAATTAAATGTTACTTATATATATAATAAC
This sequence comes from Macleaya cordata, assembly GCA_002174775.1. Taxonomy (NCBI): domain Eukaryota; kingdom Viridiplantae; phylum Streptophyta; class Magnoliopsida; order Ranunculales; family Papaveraceae; genus Macleaya; species Macleaya cordata. The sequence goes on from MVGT01003042.1 coordinate 60,324, forward strand.
ATGAGTTAGTTTATTACTTTATTATCATACTCCTAGTTGTATGGAAATTGTTCCCATTTTTATTTATTTGTTTATTTAGAATAGAAACTCCTAATTATTTATTTAGAATATATAGAAACTCATAAATATATTATAATAATAATTCAACAAATTGTATTCTTTGTTATGCATCACTTTTTTCCTTTTTATTTTTCAAGGTTCTATTAGGGTTTTTTAACCTTAGTTATTTTATTGTTTTGTACTTTTATTTATAAAAATTTTATGAGTATCTGAACTATACTAACTCCACGTATTTTTTTTTAATTATGGTATGTAGGCAGCCCTAAAGTAACATTGGTGCCACACTTTTAAATAAATAAATAGAGACTAAATTTTATATTTCTTTTTTTTAAGTTTTGTAACGATTTCTTATTATCGTAATTTAAAAAAAAAAAAAAAAATTGGGAAGTCATTTTTTAATTCATATATGGGGCCCTGTTTTAAGATTTCGCTTTGGGCCTCCAAAATCTCAGATACGGTCCTGACTCCATGTGACACCAATAGCAAGTGTAAACCAAGTGTAAATAAAGAAATAAGGTATCGAGACATAACATGTATTTTAAAAAGTTTTAAATTTTTTTTAAAAAAATAAATAAATACGAACGGACGGATGCAACATGCTTCGTCCGCCCCCCAAGAAACCCACACCGCCTCCTCTCTCTCCTCCCATCTCTCTCCTCTTTTTTCTCTTTTTCTCTCTTCTTTTTTAATTTAATAGCTCATTTTGGCTCGGCTTAAGCCACTAAAATAAATAAAATAATAATTTTTTGGCAGGGCTCTGCCTTGGCTCGACTTAAGGTAGAGCCCCATTATAGGTAAGATACGATGAATTTTGTGTTCTATGTACAGTGATTTGTCATACAATACAGCTTTTCATCCTTTATTTGGAAACTTATTTACACCTAACTTATAGGGCCGCAAAAAAATTATTGAAGGGTTAAGTTTCTGAGAATGATCTTTAAATTCATCATTTACATATTCTTCGTTATTCTAAACTTTTTAACTCCACAAAAAATTAATTAAAAATAATGATAAAATGAATGATTTAAAAAACTTAAAATTTTGATTAACTTTTGATGGGGTTAAAAGTATTTTTGTGAGGATAATCTACATGAAAAACATTGTCCTCATAAAAAATGTTTCATTGGATCATCTCCTTGTGGTACCCATAAATAAATGTGAAGGGAGTGTAAGAATAAGTACGTGTTTAGAGAAAAAGTTGAGTTCACATTTTGGAGGCCCCCACAAAAGTGGGGCCCTAAGAAGGGTTGCCTGGTAAGCTAGAGGGTTGGATTGACCCTGCTCGACGGGGTGGTCCAGCCACCACTGCTTTGCCCAATCAATTCAAACATATTTTTATAGGTTAAGGTAGCTATTATGTAGACCTAGCAAAACCTAACCCAATCTAGCTAGTCGACCCTAACCCCAACTCATTCCTAAGTCACCTAATGGCTAAAGGTTAGTATAGACCTTGATTCGTTGTCTTGTATATACGTAGACCAAGGTCGACATAACTACGAGTTAGGGTTGAGAAATCTACCCATTTTAAAAATAAGTTACGGTTGAGCATTTTTTAGTTGTCAACTCTAACAAGGTTGATGTAACTTACGGTATATCTGGTGTTAGTCCCACATCACCTAAGAGAGTGTCCAGAGCATGGGCTATGAGTAGTCAATCCATCTTAAAGTGTGCCTGTGAGCTTAGGCTTCGTGATGAGCTTACTTCAGAAACAAAACTATATATCCAATGTGGTGGCCTAGCAGAGAAAATATTGTATGCGTGTGAGAAGAGCGTTACAATTGCTATCATAGCCGAGGACGACTCATCCTAAGGGGGTGGGATTGTAACATATTGTGTGTCCGATATTAGTCTCATATTGCCTGGGATAGTGTCCAGAGCCTAGGTTATGAGTAGTCAAGTCGTCTAATAGTTTGCCAAGGCCTTTTGGGTGAGCTTGGGTTTCATGCTAGGCTTGCTTCAGGAACAAAACCATGTACCCAATATGGTAGCCAAACAGGAACAATATTAGTATGCGTGTGAGTGGGGCGTTACAGTTGACCCTACTCGTTGCTAAGTTTACTATTATGATTGGTATGGGCACCATCAAGGGCCACGCTATCCAAGGCCTATGGTTTGGTTGTGATCATTAACTGGATCACTATTGGTTGGCCATTTGTTTTGGACCATAGCTGCCATCGACTGTCATTGATGATGCATAAAAAAAACAGGAAAAATAATTCTAGGTGTGGGTACTCGAACATTATCGATCCTCAATGCTCAACAAGCCTTGCGTTATGTTAAGGGCCAAGCACAGAGCTGAGGGATAATTGAAACAGTGGGTTAGTGAATAAAATATGGAAAATTTTAAAGGCATCCTCGAAATATTATTGGCAGGCCCTTATAACTTTTTTTTTTGGTAGGAAAAGATAAAATTATATAGAAACAGGAGGCATAACCCTGATAGAAACTGAGTCTTTGGTCAGTACATCATAAATAAAGGAAGGAGGAATAGACGAAGAAACTTCAGATGTTGAGGTCCTAGCCCGAGTGGCTAGGACATCCGCAACTGAGTTGTCTGCCCTCTTGACATACATAAACAGGACAGAAGTAAATAAAGGTAATAAGGTTCGAACATCCTCGAGATATGCTTTAGTATGCCATCCTATAGTGCTTGAAGAAGAGGAAGTTATATAGTTGATGATATTCTTAGCATCACCCTCAAAAAGAACATGTGAAATCTGAAGAGAAATCGCCCATTTTACTGCTTCAAGAGCAGCAATACCTTCGGTTTCCTCAGCCGAGGAGGATGTTATCGGAATCATCTTTACCCCCTGCATGAACCCATATGGTTACGAAGAACCAAGCCAATACAAGATTGTTGATTGATAATATAAGAGGCATCAAAATTGATTTTAACATGATCAATGGGAGGAGGACACCATATAGTATTTATACTTGGGAGAGGATTACTATGAGGATTTGTATGGTCAGAGGAGTACATTCGAATATAGTTCAAAGTATCAAAGTATCAAAGGCTAATTGAGTAGGAGAAGAATCAACATTATCAAAAAGCTTTCTACACCTAGCTTTCCAAACCATCCAAGAAAGAGTAGCTTTCCAAACAATCCCACAATTGGATTGAAATATTGTTTAGATAAATGAAAGGGCAATAAAGAGTAGAAAACCAGGCACAACGAATAAAAGGACAAGACATAAAAAGATATTCCATAGTTTCTAAAGGAAAATTACAAAGAGGGCAATTCAGATGACCAATATGAATAATAGAACCTATTTTGCTATTTGTAGGCAGCATATTATTATAACATTTATAAACAAACAATTTAACTCCTGGAGAGGTATTAAGCTTCCAAATTTGATTCCAAATAGGAAGATTAGAACCATTTGCATTAGGGACAGCAGAAACAGCAGGGTGAGAAAGCTTCTCAAATAAACTTTTACAAGTAAATAAGCCTGATTTAGTAAGATTCCAATGAATGTGATCAATTCTAGTAAGAGATAAAGGAATAGTCAAAATTTTAGATGATATATTAGCAGGAAAATTTGTATTAATCAGATGGGAATTCCAAGAACATTGGTCTTCATTAATAAGTTGGTTAACTGTCAAAATATGCGAAGATTGAACAATATTAGTTAAAGCAGATGGGTTAATGTCTAGAATCTAGTTTGAATCCTAAACATTAATCATAGAACCATTTCCAACTTCCCAAATATGGTATTTCTTAACATTATCAAGACCTTTCCTAATACAACCCCATATCCAAGAACCAATCTTTTTAATATGAGGATCAAGAGGGTTTGTATTAGGGAAGTATTTTGCTTTTAAGATTTTTGCCCAAAGGGTAGTAGGATGTTTCATAAGTCTCCAACCAATGCGGGTAAGCTGAGCCATATTATCAATGTGGGTATCTCTAAAACCCAACCCTCCTACAATAGTCGGTTTACAAAGAGAGGACCAGGCTTTAAGATAAAGCCCTTTTTTTCCTTCTTTTTCCCCCCACCAGAAATCTCTTTGAATAGAAGTTATATTGTCACAGATTTTCTTTGGAAGAGCAAAGCATCCCATCTGGTAAATTGCCATAGCCCCAAGGACTGATTTAGTAAGGATAGTTCTACCAGCTTGGGAGAGCAGCTTGCCTTTCCAAGAAGAGAGCCTGTTACTAAGATTGGTAATTATGGTTTCGAAACATTTAATTTTTGATTTATTGATAAATAGAGGAACTCCAAGATATTTATCATTAAGGGCTATCTTTTTAACTTTTAAAATTTTAATAATCATTCTACAAAACTTATTAGGGAGATTAGGACTAAAAAAAAATACCAGATTTTTGAAAATTTATCAATTGCCCCGAGGCAACACAAAATCTATTGAGGAGGTCTACTAAATTCCGGGCTTCAACTAGATTAGCTCTAGCAAAAATAAAGCAGTCATCAGCAAAAAGCAAGTGGGATATAGAAGGACTATGACGAGAAACTTTAATACCATATAAATTTTTCTTTTCTTCCTCATTGCAAAGTAACCTTGATAAGGCTTCCATGCAGATGAGGAAGAGAGAAGGAGATAGAGGGTCTCCTTGTTGTATGCCCCTAGAAGGAGAGAATTGAGGGCCAAGAGTGCCATTAACCATGACAGAGAAGGAGGTTGTAGAGATACATTAATTGGTATATAAGGTCACACCAATCCCTAGAAAATCCCATCTTAAGCATAATTTGAATGAGAAAATCCCATTCGACTCTATCAAAAGCTTTAGCCATGTCAATTTTAATACCCATTAAACCAGTTTTACCCTTTTTTTTCCTCATCGTATGAATGATTTCATGTGCCATAACTATATTATCAGTGATATGCCTATTAGGAACAAAGGCAGCTTGATAAAGAGATATAATTTTATCAAGAAAAGGCCTCATCCTATTAGCTAAAATTTTTGATATAATTTTGTAAGTTGTATTACAAAGACTGATAGGACGATAATCTGAAGCAGATTGAGGACAGTTATTCTTGGGAATAAGAGTTAGGAAAGAATGATTGAGTTCTTTCATAATATGCTTAGTATGAAAGAAAGTAATAATCATATTGACAATCATAGGTTCCATAACCTGCCATTGATGTTGGAAGAACATCGCTGGAAATCCATCTGGGCTTGGAGATTTCGAAGGATGCATATCATGAACCACTAGTTTAATTTCCTCAATGAAGGGAATTCTCATAAGCTTCTCATTATCAAGAGATGATATTGAGATAGGAATGAGCTCTAAAATGTCATGAAGATCTCCAATACCTGATCAAGTACTCATATGAGAGAAATGATTAGTAAGGCAAGTTGAGATTTCTAGAGGAGTAGAAATCCAATTGCCATTATTATCTTTTAACTTATCAATTCTATTTTTCCTTCTCCTATAAACGACAGAAGCATGGAAATATGGAGTATTTTTGTCCCCACAAGCCACTTGTAATTCTCTAGATTTTTTATTCCAGAAAGATTCAAATTGAGAATATAGAATTTCAAGATTAATAATTTTATCACTAATTATAGAATCCAGATGCCCAGAATTGTTTTGGGAATGAAGATTAGTGATGGACTGGTTCAGATTTGATATATTGTTTTGAAGATTACCAAAAACATCACGATTCCAAATTTTAATATTATATTTGATGTTCCTTAAGTTATTAACAAGTTTGAAAGCTGGGGACCCTTGTCCCTCATGTTGCCAAGAATCATTAATGACTTTAAGACAACTATCTTCTTTGAGCCATAAATTAAAAAACTTAAAAGGCTTAGGACCAGAAAGAAGTTTG